>JAJJID010000246.1:0-59112 GCA_022204955.1 Macrophomina pseudophaseolina
CCACCTTGAGCTTTTCATGCAAGCGGCGTTTCCTCACACGACAGCAGTCCCAAATGATCACAGTCCACCATAAGCTTTCGAGCTCCCTGAAGGAGATACTGAAACACTCAGGTGTCTGGCGGGGCCCGTGGAGTGTCTGATTTGCCCACCTCGGATGGCGGTCCATGTCCAGTATGATCCATTCTTTTGAGTAGGTCTCCGTAGACGCCGTCCACATGCTCAAAGTAATTGGTACTACTCATGGTCGACTCAGCGTTTAGAAGCGATAAGTCTACGCCAGAACCAAAGGATATCTGAATGCCCGTCTGAGCGTGGAAAGGTAATGTAATTGGCTCAGTCCCCAGTCAGCTGACAGAGTGCAGTGGGATGTGAATAGCAGGCACCAGCACGTGGGTTCCAACAGACGCCCCCACGAGGCTTGATCTGATGCGGTGCCTTAGCATGCACGTTTCCGCAACAGGCGCGCCGGCACCATGGACCGGCGCAGGTATCCAAGCGCATGCACATGCAAGTGCTGGCACATTACTTGGGAGAGGTCGCCATAGGTCCTTTCAGTCGGCAACTCCCATAGCTGAGCTTAGAACTGCCGGTCGTTGGGTTCCACGAGAGGTTGAGCTGGCCCCCCCACGAAGCCCGTAGGGCTCATTGCGCCTATTCTTGCCCTTTAAATGTCACAGCACGGCGAATCCACCAGCGGACGATTCAGTGGCGTTTCGTGAAACCAGTTCCCGATCTCCAAGCTCCGAGATACACCAGGTTGGACCAGGCATTCCGGTCCCATCCATTGAATTAACGCAGATTCCAGTTTCCCATCTCGCTGAGTTCATCCTTGATGATTCAAGCGGCTTATATGTACTTACAGAGAGCTGAATCCGGTACAGTGCCGACGCGATCGAGCGACGCCTCTGTTCCTGGGGTAAGGATTCCCTTCAAAGCTACATCGAACCTGTCCACAGCACTCTGTTTTAAAGCAGCCGATATAGCCCTCCTTGCTTTTAGCTATCCATGTCTCTGGAGTTTCCACAAAAATCTTTCTCGTTGTTTGCGCTATGAGAGAAATGTGCAGCCCTGCGAACACAAGGACAAGAACCTAAACCATTCCATCACAGCGCTACATGATGTTGAGCAATATTAAACAATCATGGCCGAGAAGTAAGCTGTGCCTGCTCGTAGGCTCGCCTTTCGGTTTCCGAAGATAGCTACGCCAGGGAAAGTGTGAGAATACCCCCCCCCCCCCCCTTTTTTTGCTCAGCTCCTAACGCAAAACGGCATTCTCGAACTTCGGATCGAGCTGCCAATTTGAGGCGGCAGCTAGCGATCGCAAACCGTGAGTAGAAAGCGCCAAGTCGCGAGAAGGAGCTAGCTTCAAGGCCTCGCGTAACCACACAGAGTGCATGTAGAGCAAGACCACTCTGATCAAAGCGGCTGCAAACTTCCAGCCGAGACGGGAGACGGAGCGATGGCTGCGCCGATGTGTTATGCTTTTTGTTTATGGCAGAGGCACCTACAGTCATCGCGGAAAACCAAAACTCTTTATACATGTGATGATATATATATATACAGAACGTTCAGGCATCAAAAACAAGAAATGACAATGCTCGGGATCCATCAAAAACCATTCACCCTTCCGATGGTGTCTGAAATATAGTTGAAAGCGTCGGAAGTAAACCTCCTCACCTCTTACAAGTCATCAATAAGGGGGCTCTTGCCCTGCGCGGAGCCGATCCTGTCCTCGAAGAAGAACCTCAGCCTCTCCACAGCCGCACGGTCGCCCATGAACTTGGCAAACTCGGTCGGATCGGTGCCGGTGGTGTTGAGCGCCGACTGGAAGCCGGCAGGGGCAGCGACGTCCTTCCTAACGCTCCAGCTGCCCGTGGCGCGCTGGTACTCCTCGCTGAGGAGGTACGAGTGCAGCAGCTTGGCGCTCTCCGGGTGCGGGGCGTCCTTCAGGATGGCGCCGGTCTGGGGCCAGCTGACGAAGCGGCCCTCGGCGGGGTACGAGTTGTTGAAGGGAGCAGATGCCTGCAGGCCGACGGAGCTGGTGAAGCTGGCGACGTAGCTGCCGTTCGAGTTGCCGATGAGCGTGGCGGGAGTGGCGGTGCCGCGCACCCATCTTGGGTTTTGAGCGACAAGCTTGTCGAACCATTCGGTGCCGTATTGCTTGAGGATGAGGTCGAAGGCGTAGAGAACAGCATCCTGGAGGGGGAGATGTCAGCACCCTGTTCGGTCACATTCGCCGCAGTGCCGTTGCCGCATTGAGAAAGGAGGGAATTACTCACGTCGTCGTTGGGGTATGTCAGGACAAGCTTGTTCTTGAACTCGGGGCGGAGGAAGTCGTCATACTCCTTGGGGCCGTCCTTGACATAGTTGCCGTTCCAGATGTTGGACCAGCCGAAGATGTACAAGCCGGTGTAGTAGCCATCGTTATCCTTGTACGGATCTTCAATCTGCTCCCACCCCAGCGGCTTGTAGGGCAGTAGGGCTCCCTGAGACTTCCAGCGCGGGTAGTCGTGCAAAGTCTGCAGGATGATGCTGTCGACGTAGACATTGTTGGTGGCCAGTTGCGTGTCAAGCTATATTTTGTGAGCCATCTATAGTCTATTGGAGAGAAGGTGCCAGTGCTTACGTTGACATCATGATACTTGGACAGATCCACGGTGATGTTCAGCGTGATGCCGGGGAACTTGGCCTCGAAGGCCTTCTTGAGGGAGTCCTGCTGGTTCTTCTCATCACTGATTTATGTCAGCCGATTTTGTCCGTGCGAGCGTCATTTCTCCTGAACTCACCCGCCATGCCACACGGTGAGAGTACCGCCCTCCTTCAGAGCAGCCTGGTAGATATCATCGAGGGTGCGGTTTTCCACCTCAACGTTGTTGTTGAAACCCAGTTGGGGGTCGAAAGCGGAGGACACGGCAGCGCCGGCCAGCAAGCAGGAGATCAGAGATGCGGAAACCATGTTGTAGATAAGGTTTAAAGTTGATACAGGATGCCGGAACATTCAACCCAGGCGATTTGCGGCTCGATATATAGTTGTTCGCGGCTCTGTATGGTTGCCAAACACCTCAGATTTCTAAGCTACGTCTCGCCCGAGATCTCGGGCAGGAGGTGATCTTAGTGACATCATTGTGGTCGCGGAAACAGACCGCAGGCAACATGTTTGGAATAGGTTGAGGCTTGGATATGTGCATCCATGGAAATACGAGCTCGCCCCATCGAACTGGGCCGGAGCGCCGTTCAGGAGGACGGTTCGGGGGCTGTGGAGAACGGGCCAACCACGGGGAAATGCAGCTAGTGTGTGCCGGGACGCAGTAAACACTTGTCGGCCTCGGCGCCAGCGTATGCGCGATCCAGCATAGCTCCCTCCGTCAGACGTTCAATGAAAGGGGTCATACTAGCGTGTCGACCGGTCCTGCATCTCATCTTTTGGTCTCCCACCTAGCGCTGCCCGCCGTAGAACAGCCAGCCGCGATTTTTGGAAACAGCTCGGGGCCAAGATCAAACACTTCACTCAGAACCCTATCCCAGACTGTTTGGCGGGTGGACTTCCATGGGAGCCGAGCGACAGTCAACGAGGCTCGTGCTGAATGAGGCGAATTCCGCAAAGCTGTAGAAGAACCAAGCCAGTTCAGGAAGTGTTTGCAGTCACAGGTAATCATGTAAGTCGGCCTTACGACTCATTTTGACGGCCGAGTTGGTAATCCAGCCGCTCAGCCGCTGAGCGGAATTTCACCGCATCCGCCTATAAGTGAGGAATAGACCAATCATCAGGCAGGAAGCATTATGGCAAGATCCGAGACCTGACTCGTGCAAGCCAGGAACAGCACAAGAGCCCTGCGGGCGAGGCACGACATGGCACGAGCTCAAGGAGACTGAAGAGAGATGTGATATGCCACGATGCCTAGTAATTGAGCTTTCAATTGCGTCAAGTGGCATGGCCGCCGGAACAGCCTATGGGCAACTGGGGCGGTATTTGGGATGCAAAGCCTTCAAGGGTTGCTACGGCTCATGTGCCCAAGCGCAAAGACTCAATAATCTCCCAGCGTATCAAGGGCAGGAACAAAGCAAGGCTTTCTGGCGGTTGTGCCAATCACGCCAAGCCAGAAATACGGATGATCGTGGGCGGCCGTGGGTGGCGCGCGATAGCTGTTTCGAAGGTGTTGCAAGAAAGGCCGTCTTCGAAATTGCGCCATGCAAAAACACCTGGATTGCCCCGTGTCTTCCTGTCATGCCACCATGTGAAGCCGATATCATCGCGACTGCCAGGGAGGCGGACGGAATTTTCTGCCTTCTTTCTACCATTGCGTTAACCAATCGCGGATGCCCAGATCACACATTGGCCTCTAGGCGTGGGAAAGCTGAGGCCCAAGCACTAAACAAGGCACCACAGGCCACCTCCGCACCCCCAAGTGGCGCGCCCAGCCACGTTCGGGCGAACCTCCCTCCGCCCATCTCTCAATCGCTTGCTTAGCAATCTCGGCCGAGAGAACGGCGGCACATGCAACCGAGTTCTCGAGCAGGACGCTTCTGCGTCGATGGCAACATTGTAAGAAAGTAGTGCAGTCGGTGTGGTAGGATGTCTGCGGGACGGTCGCTTTTGTCCCCCACGGAATGCACCCGCACGACGGTGAAACCCGCTCAGGTTCCATTTTTCATCGACCTGCCCATCAGTCATGCACTGGTCGAACGGGTAGATCAGGAGATTCCGCTTTTGCCGAGAGCCAAGAGCACATAAGCCTCTTTCTGCATGTTTCCGGAAAACTTCGGCGCAACCTATCAGCTGCCGAGAAACATCCCACTGTCACGCTCGTTTACGCTGCTTCATCGCGGACGGAGCGGGAGCTTAATCGCACCTACCCGCAGAACTTGGCAGACCGTGGGAAACCTGACCCTGCAAGCCTGTCCGCACCCCGTTAAATCACTGAGGGAGAGATTGAAAGGCAAAGAGAAGCAAACAGGCACTTACCACGCTCAGACTCAGGCTGGAGATTATGACGAGTTTGAACCATTGGTCCGGTCGAAAGTACGCAAAAACATCTACGACACTCACGTCCGGATAAATGCTTCAAACCTCCCCCTACAAATCCCGTGCTCGATGTTGCCGACGGCCTAATTGTCCAGCAACCTCCCTCGAGCCTGTCCTCGCTCCGACGGAAAGGGCGGGGACGACTCCACGGTTGAATGGCTGGATTCGCCTCGCTTCCAATACTCTCCCTGAAAGGCCGCTCCGCGTTCGTGCTCTAGGCCAGGAGCAGATCCATGCCCATGCTCTCCATGATCTTCTGTCTCTCACTCGTGTCGTAATTTCCCGTGCGATCTCTCTGCTCCCAGAGCCTCTTGACCACGGGCGCCGCCTTTTTGATGCTGCCAATGCCCAACTGGCGGCCCTTATCAAAAAGCTTGAACACCCTCCTTCGCAGAGAGTCGCCCTCAGCTTCGCAAGCAGTCACGAACAGAGGCCAGCTGATTCCGCATACGCGTACGGCTCGCTCAATGCTGTAGGTCAGCTCGAGGTGCAGCAAGCACTCTTTGACGAGATCCTGGACGTCCGAAGGCGGCACTTGGCGGAACTCGCGGGCGATGTTGATGCGGCAGGCGTAGTAAAAAACCATGTAGTGGTGGACGAGCAGCCTCTCGCTGATGCCGTCAGACGGCCGCAGCTGGGTGACCATGCCCTTGACCTCCTCGACACCTTGCTCGACTGCGTCTAGCTCTGCGGGCGCCGGGGGGCAAGGACGGCGGCGAAAGGACTGCATGCGCTGCAGGGCGATGAAAATGGGCTTGGGCAGGCCGAAGTAGCGGTCAAGGCAGTAGAAGTCGGGGGCAGTGTAGGTCTCTTCATCGTCAGGCATCTCGGTAACGACACCGGCTTGCGCGGACGGGCCGCAATCGAGCAAGCGAACATCGTTGTGCCACAGGCCGATGACCTCCAGACAGCGGAAGAGCTGGTACAAGATGGGCGCAAAGTGCCCCTTCCTGAGAGAGTTCAGTTGGCTTTTCAGCCAGTCCCGGCCACCCTGCACATGGATGCGCCAGTTGGAAGAGCTCCCGACGACGAGGTAAATGCTGACCATCAAGATGATGGTAGCGAAGACGGACTCCGGTTGGTCGCCGTTCTCTGCCACACACTGGCGCAGGTAGGCCAGGCTGGTCTTGTAGTGCTTGACGCCGATGAGGGAGTGCTCCTTCTTGGCTTCATCCGTCTCGGCGATGTGGAAGGCGGCAATGGCATAGATGCCGTGCAAGAGGGCGGCGTGGCCAGGATGCGAGAGGGTAACGTCTCCAGACCCCAACGCAAGCGGAATGAATACGTTACGGAAAGGGTTGTCTGGGCGGGGGGTCGGAAGGAAGATGCCGCTCAGCGTGGACGACCAGTGGTCGAACAAGTGTCGTTCTTCCAGAGTTGCAGCGACGAGGTATGGCTGCAGCGACGGCGACAGCCTCATCTCCAACGAGTGGGAAGACACGGCAAAAGGGGAGGGGATGTCGACTGGAGAGGGGTCTCTCGAATAGAGAACAACACTGCCGTCGTAGGCGCTGAAGCTGGAGACGGACGTGGCAGGAGAGCTGATGTCGGTCAAGACGGCTGCCGGATCCTCGGGCTTGCGCGAAGGGAAGACGCCAAACGGCTCGACATGGAGCTCGCAAGGGCGCTCAATGGCATCCAGGCTCTCCAGAGCGCTCTCAATGACAGCATCGGCGTACACGGGATTCTGCCGGGCGGCGTCGTCGAACATGCGCCTCATCTGCATGCGCTGCGGCGGGCCCGACTCGTCCTGGGCCATCCAGTGGAGGCGGATGCCATAGCCCTCGCACTGCCGCTTCGAGCGGCAGCAGCGGTCGCAGTGGGGCCTGACGCCATCGCACTTGAGGCCTCGCGAGCGGCAGGTCCAGCAGCCGGTGAAGGTCTTGGTGCGTTTCTTGGGGGTGCGGGAAGGCTTCGGAGACGGCATCCGCCCGTCGGTTGGTGGTGGCACTGATCCCCAATCAGGGCGCTTCCCGAGCTGTTCGGCGGTCCCGACGCGCTGGCGCAGTGGGTGGAAAGATGGAGAGGTGCGGAATGGAGAGAGGACGAGAGGGACGGCGGCAGCACGAGGAGGTGACTGCTGCGTTGCTGCGGCCCGACCGGCGCGGCAGCCGAGGCAGGCGACAGCGAGCGCTGACGTAATCACTGGCCCGCGCCAGCCTGCTACAGGCAGCGCAGCCTGGCCTGGAAGTCGACACACAGTGCCCCCTCCGCCTCCCGCGACACCACTGTTTGGAGCAACGGCCGCATCGATTTGCACACCCAACCGCGCGTCTGGCGCCTTACGCTGCCTTTACGATATATCCATGCCGTGGAAAATGGAGCCGCACTCCGGTCTGAAGCCCAAGCACCACTTCGTCACGCCCGGCGCCAATCAGCTTCCCCTCCTGTGGGTGTGACCCGGGGGTCGAGTCTGCACATTCCACCGAGACCCGCCTTCCTGCCAAGGTGCCAAGCGCGTCGTCCGCCGCAACGTCCACCCGCTCCTCCAAATACCGTGCCCCGAGGATCCGCTCCGCCGCCTGCGCCCCCGCTATCTCCTCCGGCTGAACAACGGGCAAGCTTGCTATCCTGTGTCCCAGCGTCAGCCGACGTCCTTCACTTGCCATAGCCCGCGGTGCTCGGATACCATGCGTGCACCCGGGGGAAGTCATTCTTTCCGAAACCAGGCTCTTCGCCAATGCCCAGGGCGACGAGGCCCCACCTGGCCAAAGGGGCAATATGTACGTCTGCTATGCTTGGCTGGTCTCCGCCGAGGTACCCTTCTCTGTGTGCAAGAAATTCGCCCTCGATTGTGCCCAGGACAGACCGCAATCCAGCGAGGCCGCTCGGACGTATGTCCTCGTAGTCGGGGCGGCTCAATACAGCTGCACCATTCATCGATCAGTGACACAAGTACGCCAAGGCCGTTGAAACACCCACGGAAGATCGTCTCCCTGTCTTTCTTGAAGGTTTCGGTGAGTAATGTAGCTGGAACGACATGCAGCATGCTATCGAAAAGCTGTGCGCCAAAGGCCTCAAAGGCTTTGTCTGCCCGCCCGGCCGGCACCGACCCCAGCTTCTGCTGTACCACCTTTGTGATGGCAGCTGTGTCGCAGTAGACATCCTTGCCGACTGCGAGCACCGGCATACGCCTGTGAGTGATTCCGAGCTCTTGAAGATCAGGCCGAGGCAGGACGCGTGGCTGGTCCACGCGCTGAAACTCGATTGCGGCGAGGTCGAGAAGATATCTTATCTTCTGCCCAAACGGCGAGAAGTCTGTCGTGGCCCCAGTTGTCAGTGGGCTTTTGTGGCGATGCTTTCAGTGCTTGGAAAGTGGTCCCACCGTAATCGTAGAGAATAACCGGAAGATCCATCTCGTCAGCAAAGCCCCTCTTTGGCCAACGCAGATCGCGGGAATATCGACGAACGTGACTACCACTGTCTGAGAAGGGATCTCCAACTCTTTAACAACAACCCTCACGAGCGAACTCTATTCTTGGACTTCAGCAATCGTTCCGTGACGGGGCATTCGTGCTTGCCAATTTGCTGGATTGACTGGAGCTTCCCTCAGCTAGTGCGGTTCCGAGGGAGACAGACGGGAGACGGACGCGAGACGGACGCGAGACGGTCCATCACTAGCGCTAGCCACGCTCTCCTTGGTATTGAGCCAGCCCGCAAATGACGACATTTCGCGCACTTCAGAACGAGTTTCCCTAGCAGATCCTAGCTTCTATATCTTGTTCAAGTGGTAACGCTACTTTCATTATTTGGAATAGTTTCCTGGCAAGGAAAGCGCTCCATCGCCATACGGAGTGAAGAGGGTCCTCACTTGCTGCACTCCGCCCACAAACATCAAATTTCCCTGCGGGGAAATCTGATTTCCTCAGTCGCTGCTCTTTCCACCATCGATTCCGACGACTTTCTTCCTTCGGGCAAATCTACTAATGGAAATTCCAGGCTATCTCCCTGACCATGTCAATGCAATTATCTCTCGTCTCATCGTCCGGAAGAGCAGCACCATTCCACTGTGCGCAATGCCCTCGGCCGTCCTCTGCCTCGCCTGTTCAGCCTTCGCCTTGCCGCTCGCACCGAGAGAAGTCAGCACACTCCAGGCTGCCAGAGGGATCACTGCGGAACCATTGAGGACGTGCAAAATCAAAGTCCTGATTCGGACGCAAACCCGATTAAAATTCATGGTAATCTCTAATCCGGAGGACTCTTGAATACCCCACAAGTTCTTAACTGTTTGGACACCTTGACCAGATGTTGATGGTAATGTATGTACCAAGGCAGTCGGCAGATAGCTTTCTAGCTGCATGTCGATTGTGATTCGAAAGATGGCCCTCAGGACAAAATAACTCCCCAGTTCCATTGTAATCCCTCCTCCACGATCAAGGAATACTGTGGCAAGGCACCAGGCCCACAAGACTCAGTCCCAAGCCCTTGATGATCCATGTCAAGCCTGACAAAGACCTCCTCTCTCCTGTTCCTATGAAGCTGGTAAGGATGGGTGGCCTCCGTCACATCTTTCGTTGCAAAATGACTGGCA
The DNA here is from genome assembly GCA_022204955.1 of Macrophomina pseudophaseolina. Lineage (NCBI taxonomy): Eukaryota > Fungi > Ascomycota > Dothideomycetes > Botryosphaeriales > Botryosphaeriaceae > Macrophomina > Macrophomina pseudophaseolina. The sequence goes on from JAJJID010000246.1 coordinate 9,555, forward strand.
GTGAAGTTCCCGCCCTGAGGCAGCCCGACGAACGATGCATGCAACGAAATAGGGGCCCTTGTTTCCGATACAAAGCCGGAGAACTCGACCCACCTTACATCGGTTCTGTTGCTCCCTTCCTGTGGAACTTCATATTCCGTCCAGAGTCTATCAATAGGCATCTCCCAGTTTCCCACCCGCTGTGACTCCTTCTTGTCCCGGTAGCTCTCCCCAGGCCCGCGTCCGAACCACTGGGCGTTTTGGAAAGATGAAGGGATAGCAAACTCAAGGCCAATGCGGGCAAAGGTGGATGGGAGGTTCTTGCCAGAAGCTTTGGCGGAAATCGAAATATGCACAGCGTCCCCGCCGTCTTCAGTACCGTAGAAGACGTACTCTGTCTGTGCGGTGACCGCCCACTCCAAGATCGGTGGTGCAATCCGGTGCTCCGTCGCCACCGTCACAGTGTTGGCTTTTTCGTCATGTCTCCAACTTACCGAGCGGCAGTGGGGGCGCGCAAGCTGAAGGAGCTTTTCGTCCCAATCAGCAGCTACACTGCCATCGTTATCAGTTGGTGCCCGGTGGAAGGATAAAATAGGGCTGCTGTGGAGGATTTCGTGCGAGTCCTTGACCCAGGATGTCAACAGTCCCTTCACCAGATCGAAATGCCACCCGGATTTTGGTCCTTTAATTTTAAGATCCGCTGATGACTGCTCGGATATGCTTATCTTCCGGGCAGTCGAAGGTTCCAACGGAGTCCTGTCAGCGTAAGGCTTAATGAGAAATTGCTGGGAGGTGACCTCGTGCCCTGCACCAGCCCACGCGGTCGAACTCTTTGAGGTCCAGTCAAGTTGAGCGTAAGACCCGTCCGGAAGTTCCGAGAGGGGTATCACCGGAATCGATAATTTCGCTTCCTGTCCCGGCTGAATACTTGGTATTTCAACCTTTCCAATATGCCGCTTGGACCCGTCCGCGACTACAGACAGATGGCATTCCAGGTGGTCCAAGGTGGAGAAGTCGTACCGATTGATGACAGCCACGTAGCCATCTTCAATGCTCCCTGAGACGAGCTGGACTGGCTCGATTGCTTTCTTGTATTCTACCAAACCTGGCCCAGTGCTGTGATCTGAGCGTACCAGCCCATCCATCACGAACGTCCCGTCATTTGGCTCATCTCCAAAGTCACCGCCATAGGCGTAGTACTTCTTTCCGTCCGGGCTAGTATTTTCAAGGCCATGATTCGCCCATTCCCACACCCAACCGCCCTGCAAGCAGTGATGCTTGTAGAACAGCTCGACGTACTCTTTCAAAGCACCAGGCCCGTTGCCCATGGCGTGTGCAAATTCGCAAAGCACCAATGGCTTCGCGCCGTCCCATTTCTCTGCAAAATCCCGGAGGGTGTCCAGCTCCGGGTACATCAATGAGAACAAGTCGACGGTTTTGGCGTGGATGTCGCCTTCGTAATGGATAACCCTGTCCGGGTCGTACCTTTTGCCCCAGTTGTACATCGCCTGGTGATTGCATCCGTAGAACGCCTCATTGCCCAGGCTCCACATAACAATCGACGGATGATTCTTGTCTCGCGCCACCATTTGCCGCATGCGGTCCACGTAAGCCTCTTCCCATACCGGATTGTCGGAGGTCCAGCGGGCAGCCGCGTCGTAGGTGATCAACTTTCTCTCCTCGTACGACTTCTTCTTGTCCTCCGGTGATAACGCTGCCTCTTCTACGCATGCAAAGCCGTGGGTCTCGAGGTCCGCTTCTGCTCTACTGTTAGTTTACGGGTCTGGAAGCATTCGAGCGGAGTAAAGGCCCGAAACCGCACTCAAACGTGCGGAGAACAGATGATCTCTGTGATTCGTGGAGAGTTGAAGAAGTCGCCCGGACGTGAATGCTAAAAGGCCTAAGGGGCATTTCCAACGATGCGACTGGCTCAAATCCCCACGGTCACTGAGGGTACCCTGCCTTGGATCCGCTGGGCGAATACTGATCAAACAGGTGTGTACTTCACTTTTTACCCCTTAAAGAGATCTGCTTACCGTCCATGATCCAGAAGCCCAGCTCATCCGCTAGCTCATATAGACGGGTATCATTCGGTTGGTGGGACGTCCGGATGGCGTTGATGTTGTGTTTCTTCATGAGAAGGAGGTCATGCCGTAATAGCTCGGGGCCGACCGCCCTTCCTTTCGTTGGGTGATGTTCATGTCGGTTGACCCCCCGGAACACAATCCTCGCGCCGTTGACCAAGAAAATCCCATTCTTGATTTCTGCCCTGCGAAATCCAACCCTTTGCGCAATTGCCTGATCGCCGAGCTGGATAACAAGGTGGTAGAGGTAAGGATCTTCCGCCGTCCATTTGCGAGGGTTCTCAAGCGGTAATTCCAACGTGAGGGTACCATCTCCAGAAGGCGCCCCGGAAGACTCCAGGACCTTGGTGGTTTTGTCATTCTGAAGAAGCTGGAGGGTCACCGCTCCGCCTCCCTCTATCGTGAGGTCTACCCGGAGGACTGCGTTCTCGTAGTTCTCGTCCAACAGAGTCTTGACAAAGAAATCCTGGATGTGAGATTTCGGGAACGCGATCAGGTTGACGTCACGAAAAATGCCGCTGAGCCACCATTGGTCTGTGGAGATCAGCGATGCTCAGTCTCGGTCCGTGGAAACTACATGCTCACCTTGATCTTCGAGATATGAGCCGTCGGACCACTGGTACACTCTCACGGCGATCGTGTTTTGCCCGGAGAAAGTTACGAACGGAGTTACGTCAAACTCAGAGGGATTCCTGGCGCCCTGCGAGTAGCCAATTTCTCGGCCGTTCACCCAGACATGGAATGCCGAATCAACGCCCTCGAACCGGAGCCGCACTTGTTTGTCGCGGAATTCGTTCGGCACGGTGAACTTCCGCAGATAGCTACCGGTCGGATTTTCATCCAGCGGGACGTTTGGCGGGTCCACCGGGAACGGGTATGGCAGGTTTGTGTAATGGGGCTTTCCATACCCTTCCAACTGCCAGTGCGAGGGAACGGGTATCTCGGGCCACGCTGATGCATCGAACGCTGGGTGCTCGAACCCGTCCGGAGCACGGTAGGGGTTGACGGCGTAGCTGAACTTCCATTGTCCGTTCAGGCTCTTCACATATTCCGATGTTTGCGGATCATACGAGAGTGCGGCAGATGGAGACGAATAATTGAAGAAGGCGGCTCGAGGCGCGAGGGTGTTGCGATGGATGACGGCCAGGTTGCACCAGTCCGGAGGCGAAGAGAAGGACGCGGCCTGAGACGGCATGGCTGAGGAAGCGAGACACGGAACCTCTCCTAGCCACAGCCACGCTACGCGAAATCCGACCTGGAGTTTTATTCACCGCTGCGGAGTTGTCGGTAATGCGCGACAAAGATGGCCGAGCACTTATCGGCTCACTGTCAATGGAGCGGGGTAAATGCTGCACCCCACTTCATGTCCGTTCAAGGTGGGACCCACCGCCCCAATAACTCCATCGAGCAACTGGCCGATCTCTCAATAAAGCGCACGTCTGGTATCCAGATGCCGAGTGTGCATCAATTGATGATGCTGACCACGAAACAACAGGTACTCCAAGGACTTACACGAACAGAATTTTGTTTACTGAAGGTTCAAATTTAATCGCAACACACGCGTGATCTAAACCGTGATACATGCGCAAAGGTATCTGAGAACCCATCTCTAGGAAATTCCTCTTCACGCCATTCAAAAAGTATTGCACACCGCAAGTTCTATCCAGCGAGCAATGACTGCTCTTTTCCGTAGGGGGTAGAAGCATTCTTCCGGATATAAATGCCTGCAAAAAATAGGAACTTTGACGTCCGGATGAATGCTTTTGTTGCCTATACGTAAAAATTATATTCCTTCTAAGTTTTGAAGCCACTTCTGCGGTACCGTCACAGGTGATTTGGCTCGGGAAGTCGTTTTGCAGTGGGCGCGATTTGGTCATCCGCGTTGCCCGTGGCTCTCAACAGGTGTGCTCAAATTCAAAAGCCACAGTCGGTACTCCTGTGAACGCCTCTGGAACGACGTAGCTGATGTTGTAAAACAGATGACTCCGGAGCTGGCTTCCATACACCGTCGGCTGCAGATCGAGCCCCGGCGCTGAGACATTCACCGAAAGACAAGGCAGGCTGTTAAATCCATGAACCCTGTTGCCTTCCAACAACCACTTGGGAGCGATCCCGGACAACGCAAAAGTGAAGATATCGGAGCCTTCCTGAGTCCTGTTCGGGTAGCTGATGCTCAGCGTCCCCGGCCCTGCAACAGCATCGATGGTCGAAGCGGTCGGATACAAGCTGAAGAAACCGACGTAAGGAAACGGCTTATGGTCGGGATCAGAGGCCCAGTGTACAATCGCTGGCACAAACTGGTCCCCTCGGTTCTCCGTTTCGGCAATGCTTTCGGCGCCGATCATAAGTGGCTTGCTGATCCACGAAGTTGCCACTCGAACGTAGTCTGTAGCGAGATCCTCCTTGATGCTCCTGGTGAGGAATCGGTCCGGGCCCGTAAATGTTCCTTTTAGTTGTGTTGCGACATCGTCCGGCATGTATTGGGCTGCTTCCGCTGCGACTAGAGCTATTTGGGCACCCTGGGCAACGTCAAACAGCAAGTCTGCTTCTCCTTTCGGCGGTTGCGGCCCGTAGCCGTGGCCGAAGATAGCCCAGAACCACATGGTCAAAATGGCAGAATGCGTAGTCATATCCCTTGTATATGCACGGTCGTATGCTTTGGATGGTTAGCTCCGAAGATATTCGTCGACGGGTACTTCGTAGGAAGAGACGTACGGCCGACCATGTTCCTGAGGTATCCATTGTAGTGTGCTGCGACGCCTTTCCACAGCTCCGTTAAAACGTATTCTGATGTCGACCTGATGGTCGACTTGGCAGGAGCATATTTTAATGCAGCAGACAACGCCCATATGTCCATGCCTATGTAGGTAGGTGCGTTATACTCGCCTTGGCAAGTCAGAGTCACGTCGATTGATCAGAGAACGGAGCTTACCTAAGGTATTTGAGCCATTCCAAGCAAACAGCTCTAAGAGAAGACTGCCCTGGGTATCAGCAAAGCTGGTGAACGTAGAGTTCCCCAGGCGGTTGCCAGTCCAGGCCACCATGAATGCTCTCATGTACGCCGGGTTGGAGTATCCCAAAATAAGGTTGTCGTCTTCGGGGTACGTGCCGTTCCGCCTCATGCTTCCGACCGAGGCATCTACGAGAGCCCTCTCAATATCTTTGACCAGATCATCTCCAAGGAGATGCTCGAACTCCTCGATGGCTTGGATTAAGGTTGTGCCCACGAATTCTCTCCAATTCGGGTCATATGTTCCCTGTATGACTCGAATGAGAGGTAAAATCAAGCAGCAGCAGCAGCTACACCTACGTAGATTTCCGGCGCATACAGCTCCGAGTCAGGAGTGGGATCAGGTTCTGCAAGCAAGTTAGACGATGATTAATGATGAGAAGTCTGACATACCATCCGGAGAAAGCTTGAATGTCCCGAACCAGGCCGTGTCTGGATCTTCTGTATATTGGCAAGCCAGGCTGGTGATAAGTGAGCATGCATGTCTTGCTGGAAGAGGTTCTTTTATCTTACATGCTCCTCAGCGTTGCCTTGGCTTGCATGAGATCATCTCCCTGATTGCGCTTCAACAACCCAATAGAATACCAAGCGGAAAATCGGACAGACCAAGGACCCTTATCGGAATACCAGATCAGGCTATAATGCTCGTCAAATCTCAGATCCTGCACGGCCATGGAATAATCAAAGAGATCCTGCGCGGCTGGGACGAGATCGAATTGTCAGTTCGAGCTCACCCAAAAGCCAGTTTACTTGCAATTACCAGGTGAAAGCGAGGCATTAGCACCTCCACGCGATCCGTGGGCCACGCTTGCGGCCAGGAAGGTGAGAGCTGTAAGGGCAGAGGGAACACGCATCATGAACCAATTCAGAGACCTGAGGGCCCTGCTACTGGTCACAAGCATCTAGATTTATTCTTCCTGCCACGTCGCAGCCAAGGAACAATTACAGGCTGCATTCCGTCTGTCACAGAATGCCTTCCCCGCAAGCGTCTCGTGAGCGGAGCTGTGCCACAATTTGCCGAAGGAGTCTCCACGCGGCACAAGACTTGCTAACCAAATTCGGCAAGAGCACCGTTGCTACGCATGTACCCCATCTTTGTGTGCAAGAACACTTAGCCGCGACGCGTGAGATCAGCCAAGGAGACCCGCTGCGATCCAGATGGCTGAAAACTTGGCTCAACCGACACCATCACAGACATGACCGCACATGGGAAGCGGAAATGTTCTCCTGACGAAAGAGTCATCAATTTCCATCGGCGATCACGGCCGGGCGAATACTTCTCCATGTGCGATATTATTCTTGCAGTTGTAGAATATTGTGAAGATCTTTGTACGAGTGCTCTGATGTTTGCCCGGTCGGCAATTGCGGCGAAGTGGTCAACATTCCCGAGCATTCGCTTGCTCCTGCAACCATGATGGTTGTTCCTGCGAGCGGCGCGAGATATGATATCTTCCGACTGCTTTCCTTATCATTGGAATGGATCATAGAGGATAAAATGAGATGAAACGGGATCAGCTGGCTGCAAGATCAGTTGGCTCCTGATCATTCTGTAATCGAAAATGCCAGCAGATACTACGCTGAACAACCTGAGAGTGGGCTGGTTCCAGAACTGGAGCATAGTCAGATTGAACCTGATTCTCCTTCTGTCAATGATCTCCAGCTATGCTACTGGATTTGATGGGTCTATGATGAGTAGTATCCCCCCTTTTTTCTCTCAGAACACGGCTGATTAGTGCAGATGGTTTGCAGTCACTTGAGACATGGCAGGAGTTTTTCCATTATCCCGGCCCGTCACTCCTGTTTGTTGCATCATTCGCACCATATAGCTGAGGCCTAATCTAGTCCACAGAGGCCTCCTCAACGCGATTCAGAACGTCGGTCAATTGATAGCACTCGTAAGTCTGCTCATAAAGTGAGCGCGGCCTCTCTATTGAGCTTGGTGATGTAGCCTTTCTGCGCAATCGCATGCGATCGATATGGCCGCCGTACAACGCTCCTTGGAGGAGCCTTCCTCATGCTCATAGGCGTAGGGCTTCAAGGAGGTGCTCAGAGCAGTAAGACTCTATGTGCGCTCGTTTCAGTCAACAACCCTGACCTCCATTAGCTGGCATGTTTATTGCCGCACGCGGCCTCCTGGGCTTTGGACTGGCCTTCAATATCACCGCTGCACCCATTCTCATCCTTGAGCTGGCCTATCCGTCTCAAAGAGTATGTGAACATGTTGGTTTTTGCGTTCTCGGCAGTTGACGATACGGCAGGCCCCCCTCGTCAGTATCTACAACTCCCTGTATTCGATCGGCGCCGTATCAGCGGCATGGATCACCTTCGGTACGTTCCGCATGGCCAGCAGCTGGGCATGGCGAGTGCCTTCCATACTTCAAGCCTTGTCAAGCATTCTGCAACTATCATTGTGCTGGTGCATCGAGGAATCCCCTCGCTGGCTCATCGCCAAAGACCGGATTGAGCAAGCGCAGGATCTCATCACTAAGCACCATGCCGCGGGCAACCCTGAAGACCCCGTCGTCTCTCTTGAGATGGCCGAGATTCGAGAAGCACTACGGCTCGAGGCCGAAGCCGCTCAGTCAACCAACTACTTGTCATTTTTCAAAACCAAGGGGAACCGGCACCGCTTGCTGATCGTTTTGGCGGTCGGCTTCTTCTCGCAATGGAGCGGCAACGGCCTCATATCTTACTACTTGACTTTGATTTTGGATTCAATAGGCTATAAGTCGGAAGCAACGCAAACACTCATCAACGCCTTGCTTCAACTTTGGAGTCTGTTCTGGGGAGTTGCATTCGCGTTGGTCGTCAACCGATTCGGCCGCCGGACTCTGTTCCTGATCTCCACGGCGGGGATACTGTTGGTGTACATTGGTGAGTACCCCGCACCTTTGGCGCATGCACAGAGAATGCTGATAGCAGGACCAGTTTGGACCGCACTTGAAGCAACCTACGAGAAGCAGACAGACCTCAGTGGTGAAGGTTCTCATAGCGTCGCAAAAGGTGTCCTTGCGATGATATTCCTGTACAACTTCTTTTTCTCCATAGGATGGGGACCGCTACAAGTCACCTATGTGGTGGAGATTCTGCCGTATAGCCTCCGAGCAAGAGTGAGTACATAGAGAGTGTCGGCGTTGGTTGGATGTTTATGATACCGCAGGGCCTTGTTCTGTATAACCTATCCGTGGCACTCGCCCTTATATTCAATCAGTACGTCAATCCTGTCGGAGTCACCAATTCGAAATGGATGTGTAAGTAGTCTCATTTCTGTGGTCGATCTGCACGGATGCTAATCGTTTCAGACTATATAACGTATGATGTATGGGTCTTTGTCGAGCTCGTAGTTGTCTTCTTTCTCTTTGTCGAGACCGGAGGCAAGAGCCTGGAAGAAACAGCGGCGCTGCTCGATGGAGAAGAAGCAGCCGTCAAGATAGAAGAGAGCGGCGAGCAAGCAGTGAAGGAAGTTGCTGTCCATTTACTGCACGAGAAGAGTGGAAGCAGCCAGGCATGAAAATTGTGGCGGTATATAATGTTCACGGTGCAAGTTACCTGGACGCACCAGCGGCAATAGGCCCGTATCGCCGCATGTGGAAACGGAAACTCGAATCGGAGAATTTGCCAGCCTTCGAGAGCTCTTGGGATGGTGAACTTGTCGAAGCCAACGCACGTGCCGGGTGGTTAACGGTAGTAAAACTGTGGAGAAGCTTCTCGTGACCAGGACGGTGGACTTGGCCCTTCTTTCGCGCGATGGATGCGTCAGGCGGGTGTTGGCTTCTGACCAATCAGAACCCCCGCACGCCGCAGTTGCCCGACGGAGATGCCGTCCCTGCGCACCTGAGAGAAAAAGCTGTCATAGCACGTTCGGAGCACAACAAGTAGTGGAGAAGGAGAATTGTGCAAAATAGAGGTGTATTTGATATTATATTCTCTGTCAAAGATACTGTGGGTCTACTTTGATACCTTCTATAATCCATGTAGAAAGCGTACAGAGAAAGAACATCCTTCAACGTAGAGGGCCCTCCCCCGTCATTAACTATGAGGCACCGCAACTTAATCAAGCCAAGTTTGTGCACGGCACGTTGTTGTACTCAATGAAAGCGGTATCAAGCCTCACACCCCAGAGAGGCCCCCAGGCCCTGCCGTCAATGATGGCGGGATCAGGCCATGCGAAGAAGGTTTTGGAGGCCCAGGTGGTTCCGGTCACGTCGAGCGGCTCGTAAGGGGGGTGCGACACGGAGGTATTGAACAAGCGAATCTGCTTGTTGCAGCCACGAGCGGGGTCGGCGAACATGGGCTGATTGGTCACATTGATGAAGAAGGAGAGCGGGTACGGCGAGATCTCGTGGACCGGGAGGGGGCCAAAGCTGTTGGTGAAGAAGGTGTAGTCGGAGCTATTCGGCGCTGGGTCGAAGAAGGAACGGGCGGTGATGTAGGGCGAGTTGTCGTAGGGGTCACAGGGCGGGTCGAAATCGGCGGGGTAGACATTTTGGCCGTAGTTGGCGGCGCCGACAAGACCGAGGGAGTAGGGACTCATGGCGGCATCGCGAGAAAGCCGGAAAGAGGAGTAGGAATTGTTGAGCAAGTCTACAAAGGGGTACTCGATGGAGATGCGCTGAGATTGGGGTCAGCGGTAGCTCAGGTAAAACGAGCGGGCTAAGGCAATACCATAAAGTCGGGGATTCCAACTCCGCCAGCTTGGACGTCGTGGTCCTGGACTATCTGAATAATGGCAGGGTACTGGTCGCGTGGAAAGTCGGGAAGCAGATCAAAGTAGGCTGCAGTCAGAATCTGGTACTCGGGACCGATGGCTTCCTGGGCTAGCCGCAGGTCGAGGGGCAGGACGGCGATAGTGCCATTGATGGTTCCAGTGATTTGATCGGGGTAGGTGGAGGCGATGGGGTTGGGCTGCGACTTGGAGCTGCACGCGAGAGGAAGCTTGGGCGCAGCAGAAACACTCAATGCCAAAGCGACAACAGGGGCAAGGATGGCGGTCAGCATGGCAGCTGCAGGGGGCGGGCCTGTTAGACGCAGGTGGGCGGTGATGAAGAAGAGGTGATGGAGAGCGCGACAAGAATTGAGACGTGTTCAGCTCTTGTCGCGTCGGCGGCAGCAGTGGCGGCAGCAGAGGAAGGCGCGTTCGCGGGCAGGGCGCAGAGGTTGCTGCCGTCCGACGTGGGAAAGCGCGTGTGGGAGCAAGCTGGTGGCTGACGCCATTGCGCTCCTGCCGTGAGAGCTAGGCTGGATTCCCGCTAGCACTCCGCCATCGCGCGCCTCATCGACGCAGATTGCTCCTCAGCGGGTACTGCAATTGAGAGAGGGGCGCCAGGAATACCCAGGGCGGACGACCGTGGATGGAGAATGTGCACCTAGAAGGCACACAACAAAAAACCGCGTAAAAAAGGCGTGGGTGGTGATACGGCCAGGGCCGCTTTTTCGCCGTTCCCAAATGCGGCAAGACCACAGTGCTGCTGCCTGGCGATCAGCGCGTCCATCCGGCCGCTGCGCAAGATTGCCTTCAAGACTTCGGAGATGCGGCCGTACCACGAGGCCGATGCCTCGCAGTGTTCTCTCGCCAGCAAACATGTGCGTTACAGCCAGCCCGTCGGAGGCGGCGGCGGCGGGCGCTGGTGTCTTCGCCCCGCCCTAGCCTCACCTCGGATGAGGCCAACAACCTTAACCCCACACACGCCCGCATGACTCGCGACAGCTTCTTGCCGCGTCTCTCCGCCGGCAGCTAAATCTCACCTCATTCTCCTCTTCAACCGACATACTTCAACCCTCCTCTCGACTCCTCCTCTCGTTCTCGCGCGCTCACGCTCCTCGCCAGCCATGGTCAACCTCAATCTGTCCACCACTATCCTGCTGCCGGCCTGCGTGGCCGCGGGCGTGATGACCACCATGGTCTTCAGCGTCAACAACGGCATGTTTCCGGCCATCACCGACATTATCGACAATCCAAACGCAACTACACTTCCCGACACTGACATCTCTTTCTCGCGCGAATGGACCGGCGTGGCGGCCCTCGACCGCCAGCTGACGGTGCTGCTCATCTTCTTCTGGAAGCTTGTCGATGGCAAATATCCCTCGGCCACCCTGCAGGGCGTGCATTTCTTCGGCCAGATGGGTTCCTTCTGGACGCTATTGCAGCTTGAAGCCAGGAGAGAAGGCAACAAGCGCCGTATTATTGCATAGTATGTCTCCTCCACTCCTCTCTCGACAGCCACTGGCTGACCTTCTCCACCTCCAGCACAACTGTCTTCGGCCTCCTGTACCAAAACATCTCTGTTGCCATTACAATTCCGATCTGGTGCTTGCTCCACTTGCTCACGCTACCCAACACCAATTCGGCCACCCTCACGTCTCGTCTCTCCGCCTCCCCCTCCGATGCGCGTCTCCTCCCTTGGGCCATGGCCCTCGGCTACATCGCTCCCAGCATCGCCATCGCCCTGCCCTCGCCAGGCGTGGTCCCTGCCTCGATTCAACAGCTCCTTATCTCGCTCTGGCAGCCCTTTCCCCTCTGGGTCTACATCGCCAGCACCGTCCTTCATCCCTTTTTTTCAACTACCGCATCCGCCACGTCGCCTCTACAGTCCTATCACTCCACCTCTCGCACCCACCTCTTCGCCCTCCTTCTAGCCACAATCCCCCATGCAACGACCCTGTCACTTTCTCTGTCCGCCTTCCTCTTTCCTCAGCTCTTCGACGCCTCCACGGCGGCCTCTTTCCATCCCGCCCGCGCCTTCCTTCCCAAGGTCTCGCTCAAGGGCATGGAACCCCTCCATCTCGCCGAGGGCGTCCTGCGGTTCATGCAGTGGGACGAGGTGGTCAGCACGGCGGCGACGGTGGTGTGGGCGGGCACGGTGTATTTGCGGGACACAAAGACCAAGGGCGGGCAGAGGTTTGGCTTGTTAGGCGTTTTGGCGAGGGTTCTGGGGTGGACTGTCGTGGGTGGACCGTCGGCGGCGGCAGTGGCCCTGGTATGGGCGAGGGATGAGGTGGTGTTGGGCGCGGAGGGAGGTGCAGGTGGTTCACAGCAACAGGGGAAGAGGGGGTGAGTGCGCATTTTCCTGTCTTTTAATCAAGAAGAATGTAGGTCGCTGGGTAGACGGGAGATGGGCACGATGGAAGGGATATTGGAGTATTTGTCTTCTGTGCAGTTCACTGATCTGGAGATGGTGTGTACAGTGGGAAAGACAGGGCAGCGGATGAAGGCGTAGCGGATTACTTCCTCCTGGACATGATGAAGCACATCAAACCGGACATCGAGCTGATGTCTTGATACATTTTCATGGATTATTGTCTAAGATTCTACAGCCACAATGGACCTCAGTGGAACCTCGGCTTGAACAGCCTGTCCTTGCCCCTCCTCAGCAGCCTCTTCGTCGACGCCGTGCTGCCGTTGCTGGGGTTGGGCCCGTTCAGGGTCATGTTGTACGTTGCATCAGTCGGCAGCACCTCGAGCTGCACGGTGGCATTACCCTCGCGATACTCGCTGGTAGGCGTGCCCACGGTCACGTACGAGGCATCCACCACCAGCTGCTTGCCCGTCGCCAGATCGAGGCCTTTTAGCGCGCGCTCGAACAGCTCCAGCGACGCCAAGGGCTGGTAGAAGGGCACTTCATGCCCGCTCTCGTAGATGCGCACGAAGGCGAACTTGCCCGCCTGCCGCACCTGGCCGTGCGCCACGCCGTCGCTCGTCTCGAGGTCGACGAAGCCGGCGTCGGCGTAGGCGTCGGCGCCGACCTGCTCGGCCACGGCCTGCCCGCCCAGCCAGTTGCAGTTGAAGTCGGCGTCGCCGAAGTACAGCGTCACCGACACGTTGCGCGCGAGCAGCTTGGCCACGTCCTCGACCGTGTTCATGCGGCGGTCGTCGTCGCCCGTGCTCCCAAAGGCCGTCGACACGGCGCCGTTGGACTCGGAGAAGTTGACGTACGCGCCGATGGCCTCCTGCACGCGCGGCGAGTTGAGGTAGTCGACGTAGAACGAGTACGGAAAGGGGTCGGGCGTCAGCTCGCGGAAGTCGTACTCGTCGCGGCCCGAGTAGATGTCGTACAGGTTCTCGACCTCGGCGTAGCAGAAGTTGTCGGCCGCGGAGCAGACCTCGTTCAGGCCGGTGGCGTAGCAGTCCAACGTGCGGTCGTAGCAGTTGCCCGCGCCGTACAGGTTGTTGTACCACAGTTCGGCGACCGTGTCGTTGAAGGGCTGGTAGTCGTACGTGTTGCCGGGGTAGATGGAGAAGTTGTAGTAGGCCTGGTACTGCACGAGCGGATCGAACCAGCCGTTGCCAATGAGCACGCTCTGCAGGTCAATGTGCACAGCGCCGCTGATGTTTTTGGCGTTTTGCTCCTCGATGTACTCTGTGCGGGATGTCAGCGCCATTTCCCTTCCCCCATCTTGGACTGCTCTTTTTTCTCCACGCCGTGACTGCTTCACTTGTTCGAATCTTCGCTCAGGGTTTGGGGCGCTGCCGCGACTCACCGCTGAAAACAGGAGCGTAGTGGCCACCGTAACTCTCTGTCGTGAAGTGGAAGCCGTTCTGCGAGTACTCGGGGAAGGCTCCCATGAAGCCCTGCAAGGCCTTCCAGAAGTTGGGCGCGGCATTGTCGGTCGAGTTAGCCGTCAGGGTAAGGTTGGGGTACGAATAAGTACCGCAGTCGGAGGCGTAGTCAGGGCAGGTTGCGTTAGGCAGCTGGACGATGTCGCCTTGACTCGACGTGTACGCCGGCACGGGGACGGAATACGAGAAGCCGACTTGGGTGGGCTGGTCGATGAAAATCTGCGCACGGGTCGCGAGTCAGCGGGAGAGGACGGGCGGCACGGGTATTTATGCTTTCAAGGTTTCGGCAGTGGCGCTCTCTCTCTCTCTCTCTCTCTCTCTCTCTCTCTCTATCTCTCACGCACCATGTTGCTGGCGTTGCTCCACGAGTAGGGGTTGTTGTACACGTTCCCGTCAATATCGACGCCGCAAGGGCCCAGCTCTTGGAAGAGTCCGATCATGGAGCTGCTGCCGGGGCCGCCGTTGATCCAGACGGTGAGCGGAGCCGTCGTCGGATCCTGGTTGCGCGCCTCGAAAAACCACCTGCGGCAGTCGTCGTCAGCAGGGCGCGGGGCTCTCGAGCATGCAGCGTGAGGGCATACCAGAAAATGTGCTGGTCCTCGTCCACGTCGGCGTATCCCGAATAGCTCTTGACATTGGGGTCCTGTTCGCAGATTCCGGTGGGCACCTGTGCTGGTGTCAGTCCGTTGCGAGAATGCCGGCACCGGATCAGGATTGCATGCGCACCTCCTTGTACCGCACATTGACGCCCGCAGCGCCCTTCTTGAGCGTCAGGTTCTGCGGAGCGGTCACGAACTGCGCGGAGACGGCGGGGAGCACGGCCGTCGCGGCAACGGCGAGAGAAGCGAATGTCGACGGCATGGCTGCGGCGGGACGAGGGGAGAGAGGGGACGTCAGACAGGCGGCCGCTGGGAGAGGGTGCCAGGCCGGGAGGACGACGGGCCATTAAATAGGCACACGAAGCTGAGGAATCATGCCATGACGAGAGAAGGCGCGCCAGCTCGCCGGCCTGAGGGGCGCGGTGCCGTTGTTGGTTCCTGGCGAACACTGGGCGCATGCGCTCCCATGCGGCGATAAGCAACGGTGATTGAAGGGCGATTCGTGTCCGCCTTGCCCGATCAGGCAGGTGCCAGCCCCGGAGAAGCTTTGGCAAGCTCCCGCCGCGCGGTGCTTGGGCGACGGGCATGGAGTTCTCCGCTGCCTCGCAGCCATCAAGCGTAGCCGCGCAGCGTGTGCCTCGATGCCTTCTGATCATAGTGCTCACACCATCCAGGGCCCTTGCGAGTCGTGCGCCTCGTGTGCCTCTCGGCGGGAAGGGTGCCTGATGCGCCCCACTCTCCGAATCTCGCCGAGTGGGGGCTCTGCAGATCTGGCACCGCTCCTGCCCGCTCGCTGGGAACACAACACGCACATCTTTTGGCCCGGCGGCCAATCACGGCTGCTGTGGGTGGCTATGGCGTCATCAGGTACAGACATGCATGCGCGCTCGCTGCCGTTATACCTGGGGAGGGCTGTTATAACTACGGCCACCTGCTGCCAAGGCTGATGATATCTGTCAGTGCTACCTGCGTCGAGGCAAGGGGCCTGAGGGCGCCTGATGCCACACACAAAGGGAGAATGCTTACGTCCAGATACATGCTTCCGCTCCCCATGACTAGTAACTCATAGTGGTTGTAGGCATCGTGTAGCGGTCGCCTTCGCGTGCTGCCTGGGTCAGCTTCGTGCTAAACTGGCTCCACTCGCCCCGCTACAACTTCGGCGTAGGCAGTTCCCTCTCCATAGGAACAAAATCCCGATAGTACGCCAAGGCCTCCGGGTTGGCAATCATCGGGCTCACTTTCACATCCCTCCCGCTGATGATGCCCTTCACCGCAATCTCCACCTTCTTCCCATTCACCGTCACCGGTATGTCTGGCACCTCAACGACAAACCTCGGAACATGCTTCGGGCTCAGCTGCCTCCTCACAGCATCCCTCAATTCCGCCTTCAAGCTCCCCGTCAATGCCTGCCCTTCCGCCATCTTCACGAACAGAAACACCACCTCATCCGCATCCCCCTCTCTCCTCCGCCCCACACACAACGCGTCGGCCACCTTTCCGCGAAAGACCGGCCCCTCCACTACCCCGTACACCTCCCCGCTCCCGAACCGCACCCCGCTTGGATTCAGCACCCCGTCGCTCCGGCCGCTCATCGTCCACCCGCGCGTCCGCGGCTCCATCCGCACCCAGTCCCGCTGGGCCCAGCACTCGACGCCCTGCGCCCTGAACGCCTCGAAGTACGCCTCCCGATACTTCTCCCTGCCCCCGTCCCCCCAGAACCCGACCGGCATGCTGGCGAACGCCTTCCGCACCACGAGCTCCCCTTCCAGCCCCCTCTCGCGCACAGACGCGCCCGTGTCCGGATCCAGCACGTCGACCGCCATGCCCAGCGCTGGCAGCTGCATCTCGCCCGCGTACGCTCGCGTGGCGGCCGGGTCGACGGAGAGGTACGACGACTGCGCTTCGGTGCCGCCGGCGACCGAGCAGAGCCGGACGTGGCGCGGGAAGCTCGCGTGGAACCAGGCGTGCTGTGCCGGCTGCAACGGCGCCCCGGTCGTGGTTACGAGGTCCAGGTGGGGCAGGGCGTGGAGGCTCTGGCGGATGCCGCTGCTACCGGTCGCGGCTTCGAGTTCGAGGAGATGGCGGGGAGAGGTGCCCCAGTAGGTTACTCTGCGCGCAGCAAGACACGTTAGCGATTGGGCGGCGCTGCTTGTGGATGGCGCTGAGGCACTTACTTGTGCCGTGAGAGGATGTCCAGCATGCTGGTCGGTTCGGGATAGAGGGGTGAGCCTTCGTAGCAGATGGCCGCAGCGCCAGACGACATGTGCCCATTCATAACGTAGAACATTACCCATGCCGTGGTGGAGTATTGCATAACGATACTGTCCGGCCCGAGGGAGTTGTGCAGGACGGCGATCTTCTTGAATTGCAAAATGTTGCCTTGCTGATGAATGATGCACTTTGGTGGTCCGCTCGTACCGCTTGAGTAGACGATGACCAGCGGATGGTTGAAGGGCACTCTTAGATACTCAAGTGGGTCTCTTGGGTCTGCCTTGGCTAGGAGGTCGTTGACGAAGGGAAAAGACGAGGCAGTGCCCTCGACAATGGGGTTGACGAACACCGAAGGCGGACTTGGCTGAAGCTTGTCCAACACGGCGTGCAGCTTCTCTTCCGTGGCTGTTTTCTTCCCTTTGTAGATTGCATGGCTATCTACCAGCAGTAAAGACGGCGTGATTTGCTGGAATCTGGAAAGAGTACCCTGCACCTATGTTAAACGCGTCGGCCGGGACGAAGTCATATTTCATGCGCATACCTCGACGCCCATGTCTGGAGAGACAGAAGTGAAAATGGCACCAATTGCGCCCACCGCGAGGAAAAGCACTGTTGTGTAAGTGTGGTTACCCATCCATGCCGCCACGCGGTCCCCTGGTCTAATACCATGCCGCAGGAGAGCACTTCTGGTCCGACGGACCTTTTCAGACAGATGGTTCCATGTCAACCTTTCACATCCATCCAATGATTCGCCTTCCATGATGCCAATGAGGGCAACGGCATCCTGGCAGCGGTTTGAGAGAATGTTTTCTGTGTAATTGAGCTTGTAGCCCTCGAAAAAGGGCGGAACGTCTGATATCGGTTTGCTGTCATCGTACGCCCTAGTAATTCCCTTTGGCAGTGGCGGAATGATCTGTAGATACGAGTGGACGTCGATCCAAAAATCGTGCGGCTTCTCCACGGTCCAAGTCTGCAGTTCGTGACTGTCCTTCAGGTTTAATTTGAAACGTTGATTGACATGACGACGATACACATCCATAGGGTTCTCGGCGTTTGGCGAAGGATTCCGCCACACGGGCTCTGGATCTTTCTCCATGACTGTTGCTTGTTTCGCGATGTATGCGAGCATGCTGTACTTGACACACTCTACTTTTGGATCTTGGTTAGGAAGGGTACTTTGGCCGAGGCAGTAAGTCTTCCCCGCATTGCCCCGCAGTTGATGTACCTGAAGCTGGCGGAATTAATGCCGCTACGGCGATGCAACTTCACAGACTCTTTGCTTCTTCCGCTTCGTACAAGGCGTCCTCTCCTTTTGGTGAGCATATACAGAGTCGGCGCAGCACGCACTCCGTAGCACGCTCCTATGTCAGTACTCGCATGGCCGCCATTGACTTTTCAGAATAATCTCGCATCCATATCTCGTTAGAAAACCTTGCCGATACCACATTTTCTTTGAAATCATCATGACGTCCACGGAATGATGTGTTGCAAGGAGGAAGACGATGAAGTTGTGTGCGACGCGGCTCTGGCTGATAATAATCTCATGAATAGGTTCGGTTTGATATTCTCATTAGCAAGGGGGGCGGATATCTTGGCCCCCTTAGCGGCAGAGAGATGGCATTGGCCTTCGCTCCGCCCAGGGCGGAGTCCGCCAAGCGGGGCGGGATGAGGCCTACTTGGCAATGAATCATCAATGCTGTCTTATACTTGGCTGACCAATGACGGGCAGTCGAAGTAGCGGATGCGTAAGCCAAGGGGGGCGGTGCGTCGCACCGCTTAGAGAAATGGCCTGAGGGCCCCGAGGCAACAAGGGATGCGGGCCCCGCAGATAAAGTCACGCTTCTCGCGGGGTTTATTACTCCCAAGCATCTGCCTGGCTCAAAACCACGCCCTTCCCCACGCATCGCGTCAGCTGTCAACGCCCTCAACACGTTCACAATTTGCAACGTTACCATGGCAGGATACCGAGTAAAGCTGCCGAAAGAGCTGAAGGATTCGCTGGTGTCAGAGTTCGAAGCAAACTTTGACTCGGAGAACGACGAGACGGACAGCACAAAGGAGACGGCGGAGAAAAACGAGATTCACCAGCAGTACGGCCCTATTTCAAGTCAGTCGCCGACTGATGAAACGCCATCGAGGTCTCTGGGTAGCCGGTTAAAGAGAATCGTCAGCTCAGGTGGGTTCCCTGCGTGGCTCGGATCCATGCAATTCAACGCCCTGCTGACATTGCTTTACAGATACGAAGATATCGAAGGCGGTTGGTTTAGGCAAAGGCGAGGAAAAGCAGGCGTGATGCGTTGCCGGATGAAGCTGAGTGCCGCTGAAGATGCGATGGACATGATCAGATGAGGAGTCGGGCGTTAAATCAGGAAATCTTTCGGTCAAATACATTCATTCTCATCAAAAAAAAAAAAAAGAAAAAAAAAGTAATTGCAACATATTAAGCGCGCATCATGTGGATTTCACATAACGAGAAGAGAAGAGCAAGTATTGAAGACAGCAAGGGGCATCGCTCGCCATGGTATGACACGGTATTCAAGACAGACGGATCCAGACCGGGGTTTAATGACTTTAGTGTTTCTCTGATGCGTTTGAAGGGTGGTAATTGGCTAAATCACAACATGGGCGACAGCCCGGCTCCAGACTGTCCGGCCGACATGGCAATTCTGGCGCGACGCAACGAGACAGAAATTAGGGGTCGCGCTGCACGGCAGACGCAAGCTTTTACCACGTAAGCGTCGCGCTGAGTTCATGCAGCCAGCTACTCCGACCATCACCTCCTCAGGACCGATGCTGCCCAAGGCTTGCATAATGGGGGCAGGGAGGGTGGAGGAGTGCACGGCGGCTCCCCACCAACGCATGCGTGCATTGGAAAGGCCTAGCCCCGCTCACACCACCCACACGCGCCACAGACCCCGAAGGAACTTTCATGACCCCGCTTCTTCTTTACGCTCTGCTCTCTATGGCATCCTTCAAGAACAACAGGTCGTCCATCACGCCAGCGCCCGCAACATGAGCGACCCTGAACCCTGCTTCGGGGCTGAGCTCGAACCAGCACTGCTCGTTGACCTCAACTTTGGCTCTTCACTGACCTAATGTTCCAGGACGCTTGGGACCGCCAGGAATCAGCTCTGGGAGAAGACTCGCACGACACCACTACAGGTATGGGAATGGGCGCAGTATCACGTGAAATTTAATGACAAAGGTACCCTCGCTTCTGTAACCGCGCCGCATCTGGTCAATAGAAGTACTCAGCATACTATATGCCGAAGGATGAACGCGAACTCGACCGTCTTGATTTATAACTACAGACTATCCTCCGACGCTGTCGTGGCAAGCTCGACGTGGCCCCGATTGGGCAGCCACCACAGCGCGTCCTTGACGTTGGCGCCGGCAACTGGAACCTGGGCCGTTGAGATTGCAGAAACTTACCCTTCTGCATGAAGTATGCCACACAGCCGCTGCAGAAAGAGCTTCTCTGGGTTCACCACTTGCGCAGATCATCTGAAATGGCTTATATGCTGTCCAACCCGCCTTGTAAATTTCCGGTCAATATCATCACGCGAACATTACTGTCAATACCCCATCGTGCCAGCCAACGTCATGTTCGGCATTGACGACGTGGAAGACCAGTGACGGTACAGCAATCCTTTCGACTACATCAATCGCCGGTTTATGGCATGTTCTCTGAAGAGTTGGCCTTGTCTTGTGAAACAGGCTTTCCAGTGCATCCATCGATCGGCCGTACTCCAGCACATGCACTGCCATCGGTAGGCATGCTAAGCTGGAGGATGGGTGGAAATCCAAGATTTCTAGATGCGCTTCTGCACTTACAGTGGCGAATTCCAGCAGGGATCTTCGCTCGACATGTGGTGCAACGAGCTTATTGAAGGCATCGCCAGGGTAGGTTTAGATCCGGAGCTCGGCAAGAAGCCAAAAGGCTGGATAGAGGACGCGGGTTTTACCCAAATCACCCACAAGTTACTGCTGATGCCCATAGGTACGTTGCCGAGGGATAAAATTCTGAAGGAGAATGGAGCTTTCAAGCTTGTCAAATTCGTCGAAGGCTCGGAGGCAATCTCGCTGTCCCCGACCCAGCTCCGCAGTTGGATTGTCGGCGAGGTAAAAGTCTCTTTCCAAAGCTGAGGGCGGAATTGGGGAACCCTATGATGACAATTCAGCATACTATGTATGTGCTTCGAAGACGTCACTTTCATCTAAGGTTGTTGACAGCTCTGCGTGCATGTTGTGCACGCGCACAGAGGGGCGTAGAGGTGGAAGCAGCGTGTTTCTCTTGTCATATCTGTTGATACCTAGGCTAAGGCACTTGTGTCTGGAGGAGCGTTGCTGTGACGCTTGATTTTCTGAGCCTATATGCAGGTGCGTACCTTTTCCAAGTTTTGATCGCTACAGCGCCCAAGAGGGGTATACCCATGTCGAATTGTCCTCCTTGTAAAAGAGAGATATTGCGAAGCTGGTTTAGCTCTGGCCTGGAAGGTCGTTGACTCCGCACAAAGGTGGCCCGCAGATCGCCCTCAGAATCGCAGAGGTCGATCGCGAAGTCCAGAAATGCGCCAACCTACCCCTTACTGATTTCCACGAGTACTTTGTTGAAACAAACCAGTCCCTGCTAGCTTACTACGAATAACAGAACATTAACATCAACGTAGATGTAAAGCAGACGCGAGCAACAGATATGCGCGGTCATATGCGAGTCGGCGTTATGTACGCATGGTATTGGGAAATTGATCTTTCTTTCAACACCATTTTGCCCGTAAAACTCTCTTCAATTGCGTCTCAAGTATTAGCCGATCTCAGACTAAGAGGATACCACGACATTTACAAGACTTGCAGATCATCCCAGTCGACGCCGGGATGGCAGCAGCCTTGCCAATGTGGCAAAATGAGCCATATGAAAGTTCTCATAGAGAATTAGGAGGGCACAGCACCCCAATAGAGAAACCGACAAGCTCGTACGGGGCTCGGTTTATAAATTTCTTGCAATGGAGAATGCACGACCAGGGCGGTCTGATGGTATGGATTCACCTTCGGGTGTAAAAGTATGTAAGCTACTTCTAAGTGTACCTGTTTCCTGGGCTGACCAGATTAACAAATCTCTGCTACTTCAGGTGGCCTTCCGAACACAGCCTCCGATACTGTTCGCTCAGACTCCATATCGCGCCTTTGAACCGCCTTCACAGTGCTTACAGCCGTGAGCTTGACGAAAACGTGCAGATCTAGTGCTGATATTTCATGAGTACGGATTTAGATGCACCAGCTTCGGGAGAGCATACCCACCGGAAATACGGGGACGCAGATGGTCAATCAAGTCTCACAGAGTTCTTTGGAAATGGATGGTAATCGATCTCCTCGGCCCACTGAGCCTCATATAGTGATTCATCCATCTGGGACGCATCCATGCCTGCGACCACGCTCCTAATGCATGAAAGCTCAGCATCAGGTTCAATCCATAGAGAGGAGACACTCACTCGTCGTCTGCGAGGACCTCAAGTCCTGGTATGCAGTCAATCACCGCGTATAACGCAAACGAGCCAACGAAGGACCAAGTAAAGCCAATGATGGCCTCCAGCACTTGTATTCCAAACTGTTTGACGTTGCCGTCAAAGAACACGCCTCCATCTACGATGGTCGCGCCGTCATATGCAGCCACTTCCTTGCGTGCAAACAGCCCGGTTGCAATGGTCGCTAGGATGCCTCCGACACAATGGGTGGCGAACGTGTCACCATTGTCAACCCACTTCCAGCGGCGAGCGAAACCGGTGAACTTTATTCGCAGCGCCTGTCTGCACGCAAGGGCTCCGGCAATGCCGAAGAAGAAAGCGGTCGTCATATCGATGAATCCGGCGGCTGCACATCGTGAGTCAGGCATGTCGGTTCCTATAGCAGGCATGGCAGCGTACCTACATGGTGTGATCATCACAAGGCCGGCTATGGCACCCATGAAAGTCGAATCCAGCGACCACTTCCCGCTTTCGAGATAGGTGATTGAGGCCCAGGTGGCAGCACCGGCAGAGGCACATATGTTGGTAACGCAGAGTGCCGACACGGACTTGAAGTTCAGCGCTAATGTAGTGCCAGCATCGAAGGCGAGCCAAGAGCTCCAGATAATCACCAGGGCGAGAAGCTGGCACATGCTGTTGTGCGGGCGGTGCAAGGCTAGGTGCGAAGGTGTACGGCCCGCCGCTTTGCGTGAGCGGAAGAGAGGGTACGACAAATAGATGCTTAGAGCACTTGCGGAGGCGCCGGAGCAAATATGAACGGGAGTTCCGCCGGCGAAGTCGAGCACGCCAAGCTGGCCCAGGAAACCGTTTTCGGACCAGACCATATGGGCAAGGGGGCAGTACACGAACGTAGACCAAAGCTACAACGAGGGAGGTGAGTAGATGGAATGTGGTGCGAGGATGGCATGATTAGGAGCCAACTTACTACAATGAAAGGAATCAGTGGCAAGATCCGCCCACGCTCGCAAGCGCCGCCGATGCTAATGACGCATACTGGAACGAGACGCGGTCAATCCAGCGCACTGAGTGGCGATGCATTTGCCTACCTGTTGCCTCGAAGACTAACTGAAACTCGCTGAAGAGGATTGCGGGTATTGTGCCAACGGGATCCGAGAGCACGCCGCGGTGGAATGCATACTTGAAATCGCCGAAGGCGCCGCCACCTTCGCCATAAGCAAGCGTGTATCCGAGGACATACCATTGAATGGAACAGCACGCGACAGCGAGTATGGAGGGGTAGAAGGAAGCCAGTCCGCTCTTCCTGGTGGAGTAGCCGGAGTATCCCAGGCCAACGGCGGGGATGATTGGCCAGCAGAAAACAATGCAGACCAGGATGAAGACTGTGTCGACCTTGTCGCAGGCCTCCCAGGCCTGTAGCACGCTTTCAGCCGCCATATCGGGTGAGAGGAAGAATCCAGTGCGATCCTTGGACATTGAGCTCTTGATTCCACCTTAATATACGTCGGGAGCGTTGAACGACGCAGGACAAGCGCTTGGCGAGTCATTGCTTATCAGACCGGGGTGGACGGAGCATACCCGGAAGGGTTATTAAAAGGGCACAGCAGCCGAGCTAGCGCCCGATCGGGACGAGTGACCATTAAGCTTGGTTGCACGCGGGGCATACGCAAGCCAGAACTACAACCTGCACAGCTGCGATAAGGGAGTCTCTGCCGCGCACCAACCAGAGCCTCTCTAGCTTCCGCTCTGCCCAAGCCGCCGGCCAGCATGGCTGGTCTCCGCCGCGCCTCCAGCGTCGGCATCGATGTCCAGCCCGCCAGTGGACACAACTATTGCTGTTTCAGGGGTGACCGCGAAATGATCAAGCTCGGCCGCACATGTGGAGCTGACCAGCATTTAATCGCGTCTCTCGGCTCTTTCTCGAAGGGCATCTTGGTGCGCAGGCCAAGCACTGTCCCCCACCACGAACACCTTCTGCACGATGGACGTCACGACAGACGAGAAAGCGCCGGCCAGGCCCCAGGCCACCGACTTGGAGAGCCCGGCAAGCCAAGTTGGCGTCGTCTCGGACGAGGCCGACCAGCTTGCAGTGCTTGGCTACAAGCCCGAACTGCAGCGGAATCGTTCCATGTTCCATCTCCTCTTCCAGACGCTCGCAATCGCCGCCATCCCGTACGGTGAAGGAAGCCCTTTGATCAGCGCAATCTACGGCGGCGGCCCGCTCTCCATCTTCGTCGGCTGGATTGTCGTGCTCGTGCTGGACGAGTGTGTGGCCCTCTCCCTTAGCGAACTCGCTTCCCGCTACCCCACCTCAGCTGGCGTAGGTTTCCCGGCTCGAGAACTGTCGCACGCCACTGACTCGTGGCGCAGCCTTACTACTGGACATTCCAGCTTTCGCCGACCAAGACGAAGACCGTTCTCTCCTTCATCAACGGCTGGACCTGGCTGATCGGCAACTGGACCATCACGCTGTCGGTCAATTTTGGGTTTGCCTCGCTCATCGCCGGCACCGTGTCCATGTACCACGACGACTTTGTCGTTTCTGACTGGCAGCTTTTGCTCATATTCTACGCAATCTGCATCATCACGTTCTTCATATGCGCTTTCGGAAACCGCTTTCTTCCGCTGGTTGACACCATCTGCGCTGCTTGGACGGCCATCTCCATCTTCGTCATTCTAATTGCGCTTTCTGTTTCGGCAAAGGAGGGCAGACACTCCGCCTCTTACGCTCTCGGCGGCTACGATACCTCTTTTTCGGGATGGGGCGGCTTCACCTTCTTCATCGGCCTGCTTCCTGCTGCTTATACCTTTTCGGCCATCGGAATGATCTCAAGCATGGCCGAGGAAGTTCACGATCCTGCCATCAAAGTCCCCCAGGCCATCAGCTTGTGGTAAGTCGTTTGGAAGCGCGGCGCCGTTTTGATGCTCGAGATGCACATTGACGGAACTTCAGCGTGCCTGTAGGAGGCTTCTTCGGTCTATTCTTCGTTCTCCCCATCACCTTTACTCTCCCGCCGCTGGCTGGCATCCTCGAAGCGCCTAGTGCACAAGCTCTGCCCTACATTTTCCGCAGGGTGATGGGCAGCCCAGGTAGGTGTTCCAATCTCGGGGAAGACCTTGGGACATTTCTGACGTCGGTTGAATTCCAGGCGGAGGCCTTGGACTTGTCTTTCTTGTCCTCGCCGTCACTCTGTTCTGCTCCATAAGTATTACAAATGCGGCCTCACGCTGCACCTGGGCATTTTCTCGTGATGATGCAGTGCCTCTTGCCCGCGTTTGGGCCCGCATTGACGAGCGATTCGGCGTTCCGATCTGGTCTCTGGTTCTCATCACAGTGGTGCAGATGCTCCTCGGCCTCATTAACCTCGGCAGCACCTCCGCCTTCACCGCGTTTGTCTCGGTGGGTGTGATCGCCCTTGCTCTTTCCTACGCCTTTCCTATCGCCATCAGCCTACTGCACAAGCGGCGGGAAGTTGCGCGCGCCCGCTTTCACTGCGGCCCGCTCATTGGCGGCTTCGTCAACGTCGTTGCTCTTGCCTGGATTGCGTTCGAGCTGGTTCTTTTCAGCATGCCCACTGCGCTCCCGGTCACCGAGGTCACTATGAACTATGCTTCCGTGGTTCTGGCTGGCTTTCTTGCTATTGCAGGCGCTTGGTATATTGCTCATTCTCGAAAATGTACACCCCCGCCCGGAGTCGGTATCATTGATCATCCCGAGCTGACGTCGGCTTTGCAGATTACAAGGGACCTCCTACTTCCGATGGCCTGGTTTACTGATCTCTACACTTTGCCGAGCCTGGAATTTTTGGTGGGCGAAGGCAAGCTATGGACTCGAGGTGCACGGAGCCGTTCCACGGGCAGTTGAAGCAGTCATCCGGACGTAAGTGTCATTAATGACCGCAAAAGTTTACATCCGAACGACTGCTTCAGCTCCTCGTGGCGCATATTTCAAGCGTTATGTAAAGCTCAGAGTAGGGCCATATCGACCAGCTCTAAGCCGTTCCACAATGTGGGATATTTACACTGCTTCCCACCTAAGCATCGGGCTTAATCTTGAGCACGATCTTGCCCAGATCCTGATCCTTCTCAAACTGATCCTTCATTGCGACCAGCTCATCGACATCCCAGTACGCCAACAGGAACCGCCCATTCAGGAAAGCCGCCGCCGGGCTCGCCAGCCACACAGCGAGTCCCGCCGGCAGACTGACGTCGTCCCATGGCAGAGCCTCCTTGCTGTACCCGGCCGCCTGCGCTGCCTCGGTAAATATGCCGCCTGGATGATATGCGTGAACACGCAGCCCCGTATGAGCATATTCGGCCTGCACGTGTCGCATGTACTGCGTGAAAGCCGCCTTGCTCGCGCTGTACAACGCCAGCGTGGGGTACGTCTCGTATGCGGAATGGGTTGATATGTCCAAAATCACTTTCTCTGTCCTGGCCTCCGGGTCCCTAACGGACACGGGCGCGAGAAAGGCGCGCACGACGTTGCGGTTGCCAATGACGTTCGTCTCAAAGCCCGCGCGTAACTCGGCGGCCGTGTAGTCCAGCGCCAGCTTGCCGGCTGAGATGCTGGCCGCACTCAGCACCAGGACGTCGACGTCCTTGCCGGAAGGGAGGCGTTGGCGTAGGTCCGCGAAGACATCGTTCACGTTCGCCTCGTTAGTAATATCGAGCGGGTAGGTCAATACGGTCGTGGAGGAGACCTCCGCGGAGAGTTCGGCCGCCTTTTGCTCAAGCGTTTCGGCCCGCCGAGCGACGAGGATGACCGTAGAGGCGCCGGCGAGTGCGAAGGCGCGAGCGGTGCGATAGCCGATTCCGGTTGCGCCGCCAGTCACGAAGACGGTCTTGTTCTTTGCCGAGTTTGCAGGGTTCTGTGGAGAGATGCTGGGATACTGGAAGAGATGGATGAGTTGGAGTTTCAGACGTGGACCTCTGGATCAAGTACCTCTTCTCTGTGGATTTTCTCAACCATGTGCTTGTGCGTTGGGAGTCCCGTCATGATTCTTCTTTGGTGTGTTATTACGATGCACTTCAGTTCAGCCCACGCTGTCGCTTGAAAGATATGTCTGCATCTTTCTATTGTTTTATATGCCTCTCAGCAGTGCAAGCTGGAACTCAAAATCCGGATATACTTCCCTTTTTGTTTTCTATTTCTCAGCATGCCCTGTCGCAAGACCGAACAAATTCGTCCGCGAGGTCCACGCTCACTTTGGCAGATCCCTGCAGGGCGATCGGCCCTGCGGGGGTTCTTACTAATTTGACACCGAATTCGGCATTCGCGAATGTCCAAACAGCAACCCCGTGTCACCTGTACATGTTCTCTGTCAGCAAATGTTTCAGGTGATCTGGGCTGGTTCGTACTTCGGACTTGGTAACTTGAGTTAACATGCGGCGTACTTTGCATGCACCGTAGTCAAGTGGGACCAAACCCGTTGCATTTGCTATAGTGTCCGTATTCTGTTATCTCACGCCTTATTGTTGACCAAAAGCAAAATGGCGGGTGCAAATGCTGCCTACGCTTTCCCTATCGCCAGCGCCCCACTGCCGCAATTCCTTGCTCGGCAGCCACTTGAAGAAGTCATACCTCCATCATTTCGCTAGTTTGTCCACATACGCGCCATTCCCCGTCCAAGTGCTGCGTACTGCACTTAAGGACTAGAAGTAATAGGAACCGCATTTACGATTATCTAATTCGATAATTCTCTTACGCTGAGTGCTCGACAATCTAGCCAGAATAATACTAGTGGGATATTATAGCGGCCGCGTGATCATTAAATAGATTTAGCCTAAGAAGTAAGTTGCGGCAACTACGGGTAAAAGAGGCGACAATTTATAAAAGGCACTTATATCTCGATAGAGGACATCGTAGCCAAAATTGGCAATCTGACCTAACCCAGTGCTATGCATCACAGCTCCAGAATTAAAAAAAGAGGTCGAAGAATTCTAAGCTTACAGTCTTCTCGATTAGTATCAGTATATATTTCTAACCAGTTCAGTCATCCTAGAATTGGCACATGACTTGGCTATGCGCCAACGAGTGTTTACGGCTGGAAGTGTTGTGGCGCCGTGCCGAGACGAAGACAAGTGAGAGCAGGTCTAATTGTATTATCTGTTGTTAAGTAAGTCGTACTCACTAGAAGAAAGTAGCTAGCTATGGCTGCTAAGGCGCTAAACCTACTCCTGCCTTAATAGGAAGCAGCTTTCCCTTGACTTTCTCGTCGCGGAAAGCCCCTTAGAAGACTAAATAATAAGTATAAAGGGTTAGCGTCTTAATATATTATTATATACTAATTGGATTACTATTCTTTGTAACGTGCACTTTATTTTTCGGAAAAATCGACTCTTATATAACTTGCGCCGAACTGTTGTCTCTTTACAACTACTGCACGTTCCATTATCACTGCGGTATCCCTATGAGTCATTCGCTGATACTGCCCATAATATCTTCGCCGTATCAAGAAACCGCGAGCATAACTCAATTCCGATACAACCGGGTAAAATCAATAAGTGAGTAATCTCAACATGCAATGCGTGCTAGACCATACGGTTCACTTGTATTATCTGAGTTGCTGCGAACCATGGCTTTCAAAGTAGTATTACTCCGATGGCCGGAATCGAGCCTCATGCGGACCGGCTTGCGGGTTGACTACGCGTCCTGGTCCGCCGGTGGGTTCCGAAGGACACACAACCACGGTGCGGCTGCCCGACACCTTCAGCTTGCGCACGGTGGATTTGTTACTGCCAACGCTCGCGTCTGCGCCCCATAATTCATGAAATTATCCCAGTCGACCGTGTGCTTCTGGTTTTCGTGCGTTCTGAGAAGACACCCTTTTCCCTGTTGGGGAAGCCCATGATCAGCACTATAACAACGGACTCAAGCATGACCATTTACCAAGACGGGATATTTGTCGCTGACATCGTGGCCACCAGCGAAAGAGTATTCCTCAAGGTTTCAAATGTTCAAGCCTAGTCCCTGCCTTGGCATCAAAAGCCCCGTCAGTGACTGTCTTCCGCCAGGCCCCTGGCTCATCGGTCTAGAACCTCCACGAAAGAACAGAGTTGGGGTGAGGGACAAAATTCCGCCCAATAGGTCATTTCGCAAAGAGGCCGGTGGTGTGTGTTGGAGAGCTTGCGGACAGGGCGGGTGATGGCACCTGCTGTTGCTGGAGACAAGAGGCCGACTTTCGCAGAGCCAGGCCGTTGGTGGAAGAAATAATATGCCCACTCTTCGAGTGACATATAGTACTTTGCACGTCTGCTAAAGGTAATTAGGGAGAATCTTCAAGTGTGGATTCAGATGTAGCGTAATTCCCGGATATATCTTTGTGTGCATTGGAAAAGAGCGGTGCACTCACGCAAATGCCTTAGGCTTATAATACTGATGTCAGGTCCTTTGAATAGATTGTACGGTGGTTGAACACTCTGGATAGGAGGCGAAGCGGACAGAAACCCCGCTCTGCCTCGGTGCTTCAGCGCCGGCTCCGCCTTCATGGATAGAAATACTTGAGCCATCGCACCCCCCAAGGACAGGTAACGACGTGGCAGTCAGATTGAGCTCGGACCTGACTCCGTGAAGAGCGTCTTGGAATAATAACTTCCAATGCCCTACGGAAGGAGCTGGCAGTAAGGAACGGAAGAGTTGCAATGCATTACACGCGCCCGAGAGCTAATACTAGAGCTTAAAAGCAGTCGTCAGGTCATTACTCTTCTCAAAATAATCTTGCTTAGAGCTAAGATTTATTAAGCTATTTAGTTAGAAGCTTCGCAAGCATATACTTTATGTGAGAGTCTAATTTTTGTAGAAAGTCAAAAAGTAAAAGATAAAATACGATGCGACTAATTAGTTTGTAGCCTTCTAGGGGGCCGCGCGTTGCGACTGCGCCCGCGCACAAGCTTCAAACCATACATTGAAAGGTACACTGATAGTTCGCTCGGATGATGATAGGCAAGATCCAGCATGGATTCGAAGAGGAGGCCCTTGAAGTGCCTCTTGTCTTCAAGCTACATGACTAACAAACACCATAGCGGACATGGCGACTATCCCAGAAATCATTGAATTATTATCCGAGAAGCCACAGGTCCTCAAAACTATGCGCAGGAGAGTCAGCAGCAGCAGCAGCAAGAAGTAACTTCCCGCGAGGGTTTATGCGGGGGACGAAGAGGGGGTGTTTTCTGACAAACGCGGACGAGCAGTGTGAAAAGCCGGAGTGCCACCCCACGCAGCTACATAAGAGAGCACGAAATCACCTCCTAAATCTATCGTCATCATCAGTAGAAATCACCCAATTATCTCCAGCACAAGTTACCGATCAACTCAATATGCGCTTTTCCGGCGTCATCCTGAGCCTCGCCAGCCTTGGCTCCGTCTTAGCCGCCGTCAAGCAGCCCGTCGGCGGAGCAGAGGGGCTTGTCAAGCGTGAGGCAGAGCCTGGAAGCTCATGGGAGGTGAGTTGGCAGTAGGATCACGACAAGCGTAGCTATGCGTGCTGACAAAGACAATTAGCCCGAATGTGGTGGCGATTGGGACTGTTACTACAAAGGAAAGGAGTATCCAAAGTGCTGTTACGGCGAGTGTAGGTGACCCCTCCCGACATGCAAATGTCCATAGGCAAAGAGTTTTATGCTAACATGTGTAATTTATTCTCACAGGCGTGTGCTCAGGCGGTTGTACTCAACATAAGCGGGACGCGGCGCCTTGGGAAAAGGTGAGCTACCCATGACAACAAGGAGCGACCGCATGCAAAGTACTCACAAACCAAAGGAGCAAGAATGCGACGGCGATTACAAATGCGAGCTCGATTGTAAATACCAGCCGAAGTGCTGCAACGGTTACTGTCAGTTTTCCCTAACATCTTACTTCAAGACAACACTCGTCAGGAGAAGAAAATCATGCTAACTAAGCGATATCCACTACAGGCGTGGCTTTTGGTGGCTGCTCAAAGAAAGGCCCATGGTCTTCTTAGGGTGGGAAGCTTTTAGCGAAGGGACTGAGAATGAGGCGACTGCCCGGAAAGAGCTGAAAGAACAGATGTAAAGAATTAATCTCTATCGAATGTGCGTTTATTCGACGAAGAGCCATCGATCTAATTTAAGAAGTGCCCTGTCCAATGGTTGTAGCGATGTGCGTGAAATTTCCGATCGGTGAATAAAAAGCAAAAGGGTTTGGTCGCGACGATGCTGATGCTCTGCGTCATTTGCGCGCGATGTGGAAGAGCGTATATTATGGCGAAACTCTAGGGATGGCTCACGCACCAAGAAACACCAGACTGAGCCAATGGAAACTTTCCTCCACCTCCACCGCCTCGGGAAACCTACAAATTCCACAGCTTACTGTGTAGGCTACTTCAGCAAGCACACTCCACCCATTGATCCACAACTCACCTGCATCTCCCTTCCTTACCTGGCGATTCGCAAGGTGTTAGCCAACACATCTTCTAATAACTGACTGTAACGGCAATAGAGCCCAGACGCTTTCCGATAGCAGGGACGTTGTGCAAGACCGCCGTACGTCGTTCGTATCCGGATGTCGCGGGTGAGGAGACTCTCGGAGAGGTCGTGGAGGCGGGCAAAGGCGGAGATTCGAGGCGGGTGGCCCTTTAGACCCCACTATTTCGACTCGCCAGAAAGGATAAACCAGAATACTTTTGAACAAAACCAGCAACCGTGTACACCCTAGAATAGAAAGCGCAGCAGCGGACAGGAATGGCGGATCCCGGAAAGCAGGGCTAAAGTTGTCGAGAAGGGGTTACGTTCACCGAATGCCTACTCCTTCGGGAAGAATAACGTCGAGATCGACCCCGTCGGCCCTAGGTCGTTCCCTGTTGCTCAACTGCTCTCTCCTCCCTCTAGCATTATTCTGCGCTAAGATGTATGCTCGAATCGACTCTGCTGGGGTCCGTCCTGGCGCCACAGTGCTACCTCCTGACCAATCCCCGGCGGTCTTCCCTTTGGTGCCTGTGCGGATGCTATACCTTTGCGGGCAGGAGAGTCAGAGGACAGGTCCACAGCAGTCAGGAAGGCGCTTACAAATGTTTAATACTAATAATAACCGCTACGAGGAAATAAAGCGAACCAAGTTCCCTCCTTTAGCAGCAGTCTTGGCTTAGTAGACTGCCGAAACTCTGAATCTCCAGTCAACCATCGAGCAAAGCATAGCGCTGCGGGTCAAACAAGCTGGAATCTGTGCGGGTACGCAGAACGCCGCTTTCTCAAGAACGGAAAATTTATACGATTCTCTTTGTGGAAACTTCGGGGCGCTGCGGACCACCTCCGAACACGAAAATTTAGAAGTTGCATCCTGCGCGATGATCGTGAGATTCAATAGGCCATCGAAATGAATGTTCTCCACAATTACAAATCAACCTGACGAAAATTTCCTACATTTAACTTGAAATTTCTAGTAACGTAGTGCCTCGGCTTCTCAATGCTACGATGTGATACAGAGGCGGCACAGCAAGTGACCCCCACGCGAGTCTTACGTATTGACCAAAGACGGAGCTGAAATGGTCAAGACTAAAAGTATTCGCATAGTATCGAAGCCGGTACAAACTTTAATGTCTCCAAGCGCGCACTTCTGTCGTTTCCCTCCAAAATGTCAGCTATTAAGCTTCCTGTATTTACAGCTCCGTAGAAACCATATTTGACGAAAGAAATCTCACACCCGTCCTAAATTTATCTTTACAGCCTGGTACGCCATGAAAGAGCTTATCAAGGATCGATAGACTTTGATATATCATGCCTATCAGAGAGACACGGCGCGTTACAAGAATAGGTGCACGCACTGTGTCCGAGGTTCACTCTGCCCGAGTTCCACTCTGCCTTTTTTGAGACGGAGGAGCAGTGGGCGACTGATTTGCAACGATTGAGTTTCCCGGAAGTCACGAGCATTCTGTAGCCGGACGAGTGGTTTCCGCGTGGAACTCCGTCGAAATATCTCTTTTTATCCTATGCCACCCCAGGTCCCCCCACTCTTGATATGAATCACAAAAGGAAAAAGCCCTTTTGCCCCTTCCGCGATGCCGCGTCAGCAGCCTCACCCCCTCGCCGCAAGCACAATCGCCTCGGGCGTCTTCGCAATGAACTCATCGGCACTCCCCGGCAGTGCGCCGGGGGCCCCACCGCCAACCATCTCTCCAAAGAACCTCACCAACAGCCCGGTCACAACCTCGGTCACCCGCTTTCCGGCAATGCCCCCCAACTGCGACGGCCCCGCGCCCACGCCGCCCCTCTGGCCCAGCGCGTCCACCAGCAGCGGCAGGTCGCTGTAATCCAGATGCGCGGTGCCGTTGACGTACACGTCCCTCAGCCACGCGCTCTGGTTGCGGTTGAACAGCGCCCACGTGGTGTCGGCGCCGGGCCCGCCGCCGCCGTCCTCCCGGCCGTTGAACCGCCCGCTCGCCAGCTCCAGGAAAGGGGTGCGCAGGTCCGGCGACGGCGCGGACGGGTCCGGCACGCTGGCCGTGTCGTTGGCGTTGAGCTTGAGCAGGTGCTGGAACGCGCCGTCGAGATTGGCGCCGGCGCGGAAGCGCGGGGCTGCGGCGCTGTCGTTGGATTCGAGCGCGGCGATGATGGCGCCGGCGGCCCCGGCGCCGCCGATGCTGTGGCCCCACACGCCGAAGTGCGTGGTGTTGAAGGGCGCGCCGTGCTCGGCGACGAGCGCGGGCAGCACCGGCGCGGCCATGACGGCCTGGATGTCCGCGACGCGGTAGGCGTAGATCTGCCGGAAGGTTTCCGGGGCGGCGGTGCCGCTCATGATGGCCGGGGGGCCGGCGATGCCGGGCGCGCCGTGGCCGGGCGGGAGCGGCGTGTAGAGCGCTTCGCCCGGGTGGTCGATGGCGACGACGGTGAAGCCGTGCGACGCGAGCTCGCTGAGGTAGGCCTTGTAGATGGCGACTTGTCCGCCGGCGCCGGGGGTGAAGACGAGGGTCGGGTAGGGGGACGAGCCGTTGCCGAAGGCCGGGTGGGTGCCCGCGAGTGTGGGGGCCTGGTGTTGGAGCTGCGTTGTGACGGTGGCGAGGGAGCCGTTGCGGACGCCGAAGGCTTGTTCGTACACCTGCGCGGTGGCGGCGTCGAGGTAGGCAACGGTGCTGTTTGGCGCCTGGAGCGTGGGGTAGTAGATTGACAGGAGTAGGATGCCCGGATTCGGCGTTGGGTCAACCGGAGTGGAGTGGTTGAAGACATGCTGGGTGTAGCCGACGTGGTATGGTCCGGTGGGTTCCCAGAGCGAGACAGCACCAGCACCGAGAAGTTGCGCAAGTAACGCGGCGGCGAAAAGTTGCGAGCGCATGTTGGCCATGTATCCTGTGAAAACCTCCGGGGGGTTCTCTTCATGCTTAAGTGTGTACAAATACGGACGAACCAGGGGCGGATCTTACGTCAGGTACGAATCCTCCTGCATCCTTCTGTGGGGGCCAATGTATCAATCCGACGCTGCACGTCATTATGGCTCATTCTCTCGTGCGACGGGCCTCCAAGCTTACGTTACACTACATCGTATGTGGTTGAAAGTACAATGCCGCACTCAGTTCGGGTGCTGACAGGTAGACTGATCTTGCAACAGGTTACCGCTATGGCAGTGCAAAAAACTAAACACGACTTCAGCTCCGTTGGAATCCCCCCCTCGTAGCTGCCTCTTCGTCCTATTGACATTCTAGAAGAATCCTCGCTTACAATTGTGCACTAGGCTTTAGACCGCTCCAACCACTCTGCTATCCTTTTTTTTTCTTTTTCTCTTTTCCAACCCGTTCGATGGTCCCGTGACCTGGGGGACTACTCTTGGAGCCCGCCAGAAACCTCTTTTCGGATGGTGCGACTCTTTCAACTGGGGATGTTCCTGGATGGAATCAAACGAGAAACGTAAGTCATGTCACATGAGCGTTCTGGGTGGTGCAAGTGTAATGGCACTGGCAGTAGAAAACGACTTCCTCAATCAACAAATCCAGGTTTCCTAAGGAGCTTCGTAGGCTGTGCCGTATTCATACACCTTGTACAACTTCCATCCGAATCACCTCAGCCCCCAAAGATTGGCTTGGCGCTGACCCCGCAGTGCTGTGTGACGATGCAGGCAACTGTCTTTTAAGCCGTCGCCCCTTTACTCTCTACTCTGGCGACTGATTTTTCATTCCCTATGAGGACGGCTTTCCGTGTTGCAAGAAAAGCCGCCTGTCTTATGGCTTTGCTTTTGGTCATTGGTTGCACTGCGCTAGGAGCATCTTCGCAGCCCGTCGAAATCTCATTCAACAACAATGGCAGTATGTTTTGACCAAGATTCATGCTGGTCAGTTTTACGAGACTGATAAGGCCCAAGCCGGTCCCGACGGCGCATGGGCCTAGCTTGAGGTGTTCACGCATTCCCCGAGCAACACTTTGCCATGTTCCTCTCCCTGCAGGAAAGACCGCTCATTGTGAATGCATCGGCTTGCTTGCCCTAGTCGGCCCAATGTCTCGTTCTCATGCTTTCCATGTGGACGGGCTTCGGCGCACACAACCTTTCAACAACGAGAACAGCGTGACGTAGAGGCCGAGTGAGCTGGTTGAGTTGAACGGTGGCTATGTGACACGTCTTATGGATCTGCAAGGCGAACTGCGCTACATAGACCAACTGTTCACATTAACGACTTCAATCGGCGAAAAATACCCCGATGAAACCGCAACTGCTCCTGCGGACAACGTGACGAGTTGAGCTTCCGAGCGGCAGCTCTTACACGCTGGGGATTGGATATGTTGGTACAGTGCTTCGTCGGGAGTTTTCTTACGCTGACCTTGACAAATGTTGTTATAAGGCTGTAGACACATCACGTACCAGCTACTAAATAGAACGGATTAGGCGCTCAATCTCCGCCCTCCATAACGGCTTCCGCCTCGGCGCCTATCGTCCGTTAAGCTACGGTCTGCACGTAGGATCCCTGCTTCACGGAATCGACGGCAAAACCATTTCTCGGCAGATATGACCGTGTGCAATGTATTGGCGAGCCTCTTACCTGCTACCGAGTTCAATCCCACCTTATTTGTCGCCGATGTGTCGTTTGGCGTCGCCGGCGGCGAATCTGCGTTTCTGAATAAGACCTCCAACACTTTAGACATCAATGGCCTGCTTACCTCTGGAGGGCTATCAACGCAACCCGATCCGGGCGTACCCTACCTCTACCCGCCTCGAGCACCCAGCGACGCCACCGCGTCCCATCTTCCCGTAACATACGATCCCAGCCTTGGGCTATACACCTGGACCACCAACGATTCCTCCTACAAAGCCATCACAAGCTCATTCCACTTCCTCTCATTCCACTTTTATACCTCAGGCAATTCCGGCGTAACCAAGTCCATTGAAATCCCCTTCGCACTGCTCAAACTCACGCTCACGTATTCCATCGGCGACGCCGACACGCCGTACTTCCGCTGCCGCTCGTACACACCACCATCCGGCAGCGGCGATCCGGCCGCCATTTTCGGCCGCGCTTTCCTGCCGAGCGTGCGCCTCGCCCAGAACTGGGCGACGGAACGCGTCTGCCTGGCACAGGCGCGTAGCCCCTCGCACGCTACCGAAGACGTCACAGCCATTGACGCGGGCTCAACCACCCTCGCGAAACTCCCCACCGCGGGAGCGTAGAAGGCGACATGGGGAAGCGTGCTCACGCTACCAAGTGAGAGGGCACCTGGTGCGGGAAACGAAGGAGGTGTTACAATCGATGGCGATTCCGGTACGAGCGGGCTGTCAGCAGGTGCGAAGGCTGCTATCGGCGGAGGCGCTGCGTTCGGTGGACTGGCCCTGCGTGGCATCGTCGGTTGAGCCATCGCTGCGCGGAGGAGACGCCGTCGGCGTGTTGCCCTCGACGGGAAAGGCGGCGCGGATGGGATGATGCCGCCAGACGGAGCGTGTACCGCGTGGACGCAAGTGCCTGCAGGGGCTACGGGGGCGGGATGGGGTGACGAGCATACGTGTGTTTTGTCCGCTATTACCGGGCATGCTTATCATACAGGGCATATGAAAAAGGCCTCATTTTCTGGTAAGTTTTCTTCCGGCATTGCGGACGTAGTACAAGTGGCGAAATACTCAGACCTTGCACAAAACGCAGACACTCGTGCCACCATCAACAACGCAGCTAAATGACACTCTTGTCCACCCTATGCGTCAGGTGTCAAAAAGGCGAGAGCGCATTTAAGACGCATGTGCCAGCGTGGCCATGCAGGTTGTCGTGTAGATTTAGACTAAGCAATTATAGGAAAGATCAAGCCTCGCATGCGTTAGACGTTGTGAAAAGCGAGCTTGCATTTAAGATTCATATGCCAGCGTAGCCGTGCAGAGTTCAGAAAAATAGATTTCACGTAGATAAGCAGCATGTTTAAATTAGTCCGGAATCTTAGTCGCTATATCTTCTGCTTCAGACGAGCTTGGATCTTCCTTTATGCCTCTCAATTCCTTGCTTCGCAATCCCCTTTCTCTACGCGCAAAAAACGATGACTACCGCAGGGAACCCGCCCTTAAGCGTAGCAGACCAGGCCGTCTACAATCGGACGCTTGGTCATGACTCTATTAGGACTATATTACTCCAGCCAGAACAATTTCACGGTGGAATCGTGTGTAGTTTCAAAGAAAAACAACTCTCCCAAAGCCCGCAATACTCGGCCCTTTCGTATGTCTGGGGATCTGCCGAGGATCGATCGCCCATTCAAATTGGCAAAACCCAACAGCTTGTTACACAAAACCTTGCCTCCGCCCTCAGACACTTGGGGCATCCGACAGAGTGTTTGGTACTCTGGGTGGATGCGCTCTCGATCAACCAGAAGGGTTCAGAGGAGAAGATTCAACAGGTCGGCATAATGGCTCAGATCTATCAAAACGCCTTGGATACTCTCGTTTTTCTTGGAGAAGGCCCAATTCAGATGCTTCATGACCCGTTTCCAAGACTCAGGAGGCCCATAATTGAACGTGCCGAAGGATTACTTCATTGGCCCGTTAACGAGTCAGCATCAGGGTGAGTTTATCCCGATCTAACGCACGAACTTTTGCGAATGGCTCACGTTATTCTAGTCCGCCTATACCGACTGGGTTGAGCATGAATCACATGGTGCTACACTCGCGGCAAATCCCGCATACGCACGAAATCGACCCGATCACAAGCTTCTTCCATCTTCTCGGTGGAATTGCACAAAAAGGCACTTATCAGACTTCGAATTGCTGCAAGGTTCTGGAAAACAGCGCGACGCGATGATTGATACAGTCAACGACTTTCTCTCTGCTCCCTGGTGGACACGCGTAAGGACAGTCCAAGAAATCGTAGTATCTAAACATGTGACCATCGTGTATGGACACATGAAGATTTCTTGGAAAATCCTTCGGAAGGTTATGGCGAGTTTTGACTCTCACACGTCTAGTTGTTGCCGGAGCTTCTTCGACAATTTGGCTGAGCGCGAGAGATGTTTGCTTTCAAAACTGTGGGAGACGTGCGAAACCATCAGAGACGGGCGGTTGTCTTACAACCAAATGGCTGACAA
Organism: Macrophomina pseudophaseolina; assembly: GCA_022204955.1. Lineage (NCBI taxonomy): Eukaryota > Fungi > Ascomycota > Dothideomycetes > Botryosphaeriales > Botryosphaeriaceae > Macrophomina > Macrophomina pseudophaseolina. Next base: position 47,966 of record JAJJID010000246.1, read on the forward strand.
AGACTTCCTTACTCTCATCCGGAAGTTCAGGCCTAGAGAGGCGACAAATCCCCGCGATAAGGTATATGCGTTGCTAGGTCTAATTTTCCCTCGGCGCAACAGAACACTCAAGGTTGGTTATGATCTACTCGCGAGAGACGTATTTCGGGATGCAACGATACACATCATCGAGCAGTCCAGGTCCTTGACAATTCTTGCTAATGAACTGAACACCGCGAAGGCGATATCCTTCCCTTCATGGGTTCCTGATTTCAGCGTCATAGTGAGTGCAGGCCGTGATTATTACAGTGTCGACTTCCACGACAGGCTGTGGCCTTACTCATTGCACCGTCTCCACGCCGCGGCGGCAGAGATTGCGCGCGTACTCAAGCCAAAGGAGCAAGGAGACGCACAGACTGGAAATGGTAACGGGACTGTCTTGCTTCAAGGATTCCCTCTTGGCGGTCAACATGTATGTGTGGAGAATATCGGTCTCAGATTTCACAAGTTGGGAGCTGTGGTCGACGTTGGACCATTGATAGGCTTTGACAACGGCCCAGACCCACATGTGCTGGAGGAGTGCGCTGCCACAATATTTCGAAATCATCCAGAACATGCATCATTCATGGACATCTTCGAATGTTTTTGCGGAAACGGTATGTCATGAAGAGGTCACGTGATGAAGCGGACGTATGGGTGGCGACTCCTATGCATATGGGTGCTTGATTTACAATGCCACTTGGCGAAATACAGGCAAAAGATTTCTTCCGATGGATACAGCGCATTGTTTCAACAGGCGCAGACTTTCCTCAGCTCAATCGAATTATGGATTTGCCACGCCCACCAGCTCCTGCGATCAACTTGGGGTGGCATATGGATATTGCCGGGTCAGTTTACCTAGCAATGCGAGGAAGGCGCTTGTTGTTACCGCTCACAGAATCGGTCTTGGGCCGCCCGACGTTCGAAAGGGGGATGTTGCTTGCTTTCTTAAAGGAAGTAAAGTACTGTCTATTCTACGCGGACGAGGCTTATCGGAGCCAGAGTTCGTTGATGTGCCCACTTGCTCTTGTTCTGGAAAAACAGCTACCGGTTCCATCAAAGCGCTCTCATCTCGTTCGCGGTTTATTGGAGCTTGCTATGTACAAGGAGCTATGAATGGTCAGTACGACACATCAAAGTGGGCGCAGCCCTTTGTTTTCTAGAGTAGAAATAGTTACTTATTCTACATTACGGCCCTACATAGTAGCAGTAGATCTTCGCCTCTCTAGATATAACGACGGGTCTTTTTAACTAAACTATATACTATCTCTCTCTAGCTCCACACCCCCTCTCCTGCGCATACGTAACAACCTCTCGCCAACTATGAAATAGTCATCGTGCTTGACAGACGCATTCGAGCTCGTGGTGAAATTTACATGCTCAGGAAATTCTCTATGCTCGCTGGGTTGGCCGATGCCATGACACGTCAGACACACTTTCCCGCTGAGGTACGGGACAAGTTGAACAGTTTTATACGTGAGTTCGAGACTATGGAGGGATCGTCGAGATGAGATAGCTTGAAAATGCTGTGGAGGTCGGATTGGTTCAAAGCGACACTGCTTCACGCAGCCGCGTGTCTTGCGGGTCGTGCCAAAAATGCAGTCGCCATTCATGCTGACCGCTCGGTGATTGAGATGATCCAATCTGCGACTTCCTTGGGCCGAGATGCATTTGGCGCATGTCCGGCTTCGATTTCTGTAACATCAACCTTGCCACCGATCTGCCTTTCCATCATCGCGATGCTCGCTCTCTGGAGCTCGGGCTCCTGCGCAAGGTCTTTGGTACACAGCAAATACGAAACGGGCACATCTTTAAAGCCAGCATGACTCAGACTGGCAGGAAAAGTAGAGCCCGAATGACGAGTACTCATCTTTGCCCACTTCTCGCCCTCTTCCTTCGGCAAGTCGTTGAAGACATTGGAGGCAGCAGCCGAGATGTCGGTCTGATGCAACCATCCATCATCCTACATTTCACGTTAGCCCCAGGTACACAAATCGCATGGAACGAGACAGACATCAAACCTGATCTCGAACGGAGCGGCTCGGGGAAGCATATTATCCGGCATGATAACGCTGGCATCGGATTCTCCGACTGGTAGAACGATGCACGAAATATAAGCTAGTCGCACCAGGCCGCCTGAATTGCCCTGTCGCTGTCTGTCGACTTTGCTGAGTCCTTTTGTGCTTTCTGTAGCAGGCAGACCGCCGTAAGAGTGGGCGATAAGGACGACGTCCTTGCCTTCGTTTGCGTGCTTTAAGATTTCCGAGGCGATGAAAGCGGCGTCGTCTTGCATAGTGCACGGAACGTTGGTTTTATAGCCTACGCTGGGAAGGTGAAGAGCCTGAGCGGAGTATCCTTCACTCACGACATGGGCGATCACGTCGCTGTACAGTTCGGGCAGTGTGAAGCCTCCTGGCACGATCAAGATGGTCGGCTTATCCATTGATCGCAGAGAGAATTGATTGGCAAAAAGCTGTATCGGGCACAAACAGCCTGAAAGGTTCTGCGTGATCACACTGATGAAGGCGATAAGGGTAATAACGACGAGGACGGCGAAAATAATAATAATGATGTTAACAAGGAAGGGAGGAGGAGAATGAAAAATTGTTGTTTGTTTTCTTATCGTATGCGAAGATATTGCGCTAGTCGCCTATTTTTTTTTTTTTCTTTCGCGTACCCCGCTTCTTAATTCCGTGCATGGGCAAATCCGCTGATTGTAGAACGTTAGCTACTCAACACCATCTGCACCTCGCCGTCGCCCTAGAACTATAAGGTTATTCGCGCCGGTATAACCCTGTTTACTACTTGAATATCTGGTGTACAGATGCGATCGAACGAAGCTCGAATACTCGGCGCATTCGACGCGCGCCTTTAACGTCGTCAACCTCCTCGAGTGCCTGTTCCAGCTCGTTGTCGCGGCCTCTCTCATCGGAAGCGTGTCTATACCTTATTTGACTTCAGCCTCGGCCGGTCTTATATGGACAGCGTGCATGACGAAGAATTAATCGAGAAGCCGGGTGATTCTTTCCAGAACTACCTCCATCGTACGCCAGCTTAGGATCCTAAGAACATTTTCCTGAGGAAAGAATCATCGAGAGACCAAGACGAAGAGGTCACACCAGACTACAGGTCACACCGCAATAGACCATGGTCGTGATTTTGCCAACAAATGCGAATATTTTGCGACAATGCGATTGGTCCCGGCTAGAGACGACAACGTCATTGCCAACTTGCCCATGGAACTTCTCGCGCAGTGCGGCAGTGGCCTCCTGACGGATCTGCTTTACGCCCACCTGCTTTTAGCCGCGTTGTGGCTGTCATGCAAGCTCCTCCAATACTACCTTGTCTATCCAGTTGCGGAGATATCGTTTGTTCTCCTCCCATACTTCGGATACATCATCGCCGTCGCTGCTATATTCGTGGTCAGATTTCTCCTCAAGAGCGGAGACTTGGGGCTTCAGGGTAGCAACAAATGTGTATAGCAAATGTCTTGTCCACGAATCAATTCTCGGGTCTGTCAATTTTATTAGGACGACTCGCTCTCCTGCGACGGCTTTGCTTATGCACCAGGCCCAGGAGAATGCTTGGCTCCTTGTAACAGGTCCCTCCACGGAGCTGTCGCATTGAACGTCAGCCGTCGATGTCATCAGCATGCCAAAGCTCCAAGGCATGCATGGAAAGGGGCTGGCTGAGTGCATTGAAGGCTGAGTCGGCACTTTGCTTGCGGCGAGGCTGACGGCAGGCGGATTCAGAACGCGGGCTTGCGCTGTTGTTTATGATGCGAAGACAAAAAACAGACCCCCGCGGCGTCTTCCTCAGCATCACGTGAAGGCTATGGCCACGACTTCTTCCGCTCCTCCTGCCTCAAACACCCAACCCCCCCCCCCCCCCCCCCCCCCCCCTTCTCCCTCCTCCCCGCGGGGCGGGGGGTTCCCGTCCAGACTGGCTCGCCTGACCATCAAGGAGGCTGTTGCGCGACTCGAGCAGAGCATCACCCCAGATGACGCCCGCAATTTCGAGAAGACGTCACCCGTCGATGTCCGACAGGCTGCTGTTGAAGTCGAAGCCAAGCTGGCAGCATCCAGTGTCTACGGAACATGCGTCGCATTGAGTCATTTTTGAACGGAATTGAGCACTACTCAAAAGGCCGTCGAGGTCATGTGCAATGGAACGCCGTACCTTCCACGGATATGGGTGAGAATTCCGCTCAAAAATATTTTGATTATGCTAATGACCTGTCAGACTCTAATCAAGCTACTGCTTCAGGTGCGCTCCGGTTTGTACTGCTCTCGCGCACATCACCGGCGTAAAAGTAACAAAGCTGTCTTCCGAGCATCTCTCACCCTTTGAGAAATTGATCGATGCTTCGGCCGAGGAGGGATTACGATCCTTCCTGTAAGGCGGGAGGGAGAGCCAAGGTATGTTATAAGGCTGCGAAGTAGGAAACTTGAAAATGCTAAAGCGGGGCGATTCCATATGTGCTTAAAGCCTCGCCGGGAAACCCCATGGAAGATCCATGGAACGTCCGTGGCGTATGCTTACGCCCTTTGCGACTTTCGACATGATGATCATGAGATTTCCTTGCAAATAACCAGCATCTTCTATCTCGGCTGTCATTAAGGGGCGCGTTAGGGGTTGTTATTGGTTGGGGGTGGGGGAGGTTCTCGCCTCGTTGTCCAGGAAATTCTCTTCGACGAGTGTGGCGGATACACTGATCTTGCTGTCCAGATCTGCCAGCGCAGTAGGCCGCTTAAACCGCATGGCTGGGCTCGTTGGAACCCTTTGCCCGGATGGTTTTCTGTCCTCCGTGGAGATTCCGTGGAGAACAGCGTGCCCAACCACCCGCCGGGCGCTTGGGCGGGCGGCAGGCGGATTACTTAGTAATCCGCCCGGCCGCCATGGTAGGAGAACCAGCGGATGCACCCCGCAGTAACGGCAGGACAGCCGGTCCGCATCGGAGCATTCAGAATCAAGACTACTTCTTGTGAGATCGGGCTTACTGTTTACGCCGATGTGTTCATTGACTAAGCTGCTGCGCATCAGCGTTGCTTCCGCGACCTCCGTTGTGCGCTACGGATGTGAACGAGAGCTTGGATGTAGAACTATAAAGACGAGAAGGAGCTCCGTCGACAAGAAGTTCAGCCCTTGATCCATCGCTATTGCAGCCCCTAACATCCGCAATCGTCTAGACCATGGCAAATTGGGACGCTGTCATTCGATTCAAGTCCAACGGCCTCATCTACTGGTCGGCTATTTCACCTGGCGATGTGCCGGAGCTGGGCTCAATAGTCTCAGCCTCTCATGAGCTCGGAGCTAGCTCAACCGAGACTGTCGTTGTGGAAGAGCTTCTCGCACCCCTTCCGTCGCTCACGAATCCGATTATCTGCATTGGCACCAACTATCACGATCATGCAAAAGAAACAGGCGGTGCCCTCCCGACCGCTCCCGTCATGTGGTACAAGCCGCCGACTGCGCTGGCTGGCCCGGGCGATGTCATCCCGATATCCGGCAAGTTTGCCTCAGAGAATTTTTTTGACTACGAGGTCGGCTCCAGCTCATTAGGAGGCGAACGTTTTCGGAAAACGCTAAAATACCGCCAGGGCGAGCTTGTCATTGTTACTTCTAAACCGGCCAAGAACGTCAGCGAGGCCGAGGCAAAGGACTACATCCTCGGCTATACTATAGGAAACGACCTAACGCTGCGCCTCTTCCAAGACCCGAAACGCTGCGGTGGGCAGTTTACGTTTGCAAAGTCCTTTGACAAGTTCGCTCCAATGGGACCAGCACTAGTGAGTGCGAAGTCTTTTGGAATTGCCCCAAAACATGTCGAGACAAGAGTCAACGGCCGCATTTTGCAGAAGAGCGAGTTTGATTTCATCCATACACCGGAAAAGATCATCAGTTTCCTCAGCCAAGGTATGCTGAGCATGTCAAGCTGTTTAAGCCGCTGGGCTAATATCACGACAGAGACGACCATTCCTGCTGGTACGGCCATCATGACGGGAACGCCAGGTGGAGTAGGTTGGTTCCAGAATCCACAGGTATCACTCAAGGATGGAGACATTGTGGAGGTCGAGATTAAAGGCGTGGGCATTTTACGGAACAAGATTTCGTTTACTTGACTAGTCTTTTCATCACTACGCTTCAGAATCGTACATGAATCGGCAATACAGCCTGTTTTTTCGCCTGTTGAGCAGGATCGATAATTTATCTTTGCCTCGACAAGTAGCCAAACTACGTAGTTCTGCCTGAATTGAACCAATGCAACGTCAGGGAGTCTGGAACGAAGCACTCCCTGATCGTGCTGTACTGCCTGTCTCCGTCATCTTGGGTGATAGCATTACTCCAATCTGCGCAATAGACCAGTATCCAGATCATAGTCCGACTCATCGGAGCCCACGCCATTCAAAAACGTACAAAGACTCCGACGGATCATTCCTCCTCTCCACGTTCCTCAGCCTCTCGTAGGATGCGCTGTAACAATCATGCTTCCACTCCGCATCGTACGGGTTAGCTTCGTTCATGTGCGCGCCCGTGCCCGGCGCCCACTCTCTCCACGTCACCGCCTTCGCCCGCTCCGTCCAGCCCGCAGCCCTCCGCATGGAGCCGGCCGGCTTGCCGCCAGCTTCCGTGCCGTTGATCGTCACGCCGAACGCGATCATGGGACGTACGCGCCATGCCAGACCGGGGTCGTGGCGCTGAAGCGCTGGGGCGCCGCGTTGGAAACGCCAAGCCCGCCCTGCAGGCCGAAGGTGAGGAACGAGCCCGCCGTCTCGTTCTGGGCGGCTGCAGCGGTCTGAAGGTAGGCGGCGGCTTTGTGTGGCGGCGTGCTAACAAGTTCGGCGCGGCTGATAAGGCGCGTGGATGATGATGATGATGATTATGATAGTTAAACCCGTCAGCCTTCGCAGGCCACAGAGATAAGGAACGCTAATTAACGCTAATCTATATTGGGATGCTATTTTATTTAAGGCCCAGCATACTATATACAGAGATACTATCCCTTTTCTCGCATATATCAGAAGGAAGAAGGGCATCATGAGGGGGCAGTTTGGGTGAGAAGAGCATGGCAACCTAAAATTAATGAACGTAGTCCAATGATATCAACAACTTACTATCTCCTAAAGTGGGGGTCTATAGAGAACGTGTGAAGTCTTCGCGAAGATCCAGCGCCCACGAGGAAACACCGTTCAGCTGATTGGTTTTCAGGGAACAATTACTATGCGGGCCCCTCCTTTTCGTTCCCAAACCGCCTCAATATCATGCAACTTGACTTCCTCGAACTGGTACGGCTTGATCTCCCCCGACGCAATAGCCGCAATCATCTTTGGACTTTCCTGCGCAAACAGCTTCATCGGCCAGGAACCTATTCCAGCTCCACGAACCGTAATATCTTTGCTCCTCAAAAGGTCTCCCGGAACGTTCATTGTTCGTTCGGCCACCGTCCCAATTTGGATATACTGCACCGGCTTCGTCGGCTTCAGTGCCTGGAGCAGACCCAGTACGGGCGGACCGTACAGAAAATCCAGAACGACGTCCGCGTCCACCGCCGCGGAGTAATCCGTCTCCGTGATATCGTCCCTCAACTCAACCGTATCATCCAGGCCCATCCCACTCATCTTCGCCGCGCTGCGCGCTATGCCGACAACCTTGCCTGCCCCGAACATGCGCGCAACACCAACAGCCGACGCCCCGGAGAGCCCCGTCACGCCCACAATCACAGCCGTAAAACCGGGCTGCAAACCGCTCGTGCGCGCCGCCAGCGCCATCCAGCTCGCCATGACCGGATTAAACAGTCCAGCAACCTGAATCGGATCTGCGCCATCCGGGAGAGGAGCCGTCGCCGCAACAGGAACGTTGACGACGTCGGTGAAGGAGCCGCCAGTGGGCGCGAGGACGGCGAAGTACACGAGCTTGCCGTCGGGGGTCGTGCCGACGCCGTCAACCCCGGGGATGTGTGGCAGGAGTTTCGCACTGTAGTGCGCCCCGGAGGCACGGGTGCGGACAAGGTTATGCAGGCCTGCGGCGAGGACTTTAACCTGGACTTGGCCGGAGGGAGCAGGGCCTGGGACCGGGACGTCGAGGCATTTTGGTGGCTGGCCCCAGATGGTGACTTGCGCCTGTTTCATGATGGTGGTAGCTTGGTTGAAAGGAGCCGAAACTGTCCAACGACGTTATTGTGGAAGGTAATTAAGATGAGGGGACGGAACGAGACGTACCTTCTGTAGCTTTATATCGTACAGCCCCTCCTCCCCTTTCTAGTGTCTCGCATTCGTCAACGGAGTTTACCAGGGATACCATTCCTTCAGCTCCACTTCCTGATTCAGGGCTAAGAGCCAGGCAAAAAGCGTTTACATAATTGGAATAGCTTGTCCTTAGGATAAGTCGATTGACTTCCCATAATGTAACTCCTCTGCAAAGCAAACTATTCAGCTACCAACATCAGCGTATTTCTACATGTAGGTAGTAATCCTCTCGGATCCTTTAACAGATACCCAAAACATCTGTTAAACATAGCCCAGGAAGATCCGACCAAGCCTTAGACAGGATTGACTCACTGCAAGTGCTACGGCTAACAACTTCCGTGGTTCCGCTCTTCGACGAAAACGTAATATAGGATCGTATCGCCGACAATGTCTCTAAGCGCATCACGGTTTCAGGACGAAATAAGACGCAAGTTTACTACATAATCTAATCTATACGTCTAGGTGAAGATGTGTATTGACAACTATATCGCCCTTATTAGAACATTATGTAAACCCCACTTATAAACTCTTCGAGAAGTGGGATTAAAGAATTAAAGGTTGTCGAACTTGGGTGGGCCTCAGGCCCTGAACTATGTGAGGTCAGAAGAAAGAACTGAATTTCTGTCTATGTGTTTCTGCCTCTCCTTCTAACTGAAGGAGAATGAGTGTCCTTAAATACATAAGTCTGAAACAGTATAACCGAGGAATTGAGAACATCCGAGGAAAAGTAGAAGATCCGAGGTGTATGGCATACCGAGGAAGGAATCAATGTAGAGCCTAAGGAAGCAATGATAAATGTTGCCTAAAAAACAAGGGGATTCTGGTTGACAAAGGTTAATTACGACTCGTACACCACGTTCCCACTTCTGCGGAAATTACAAGAGCGCACGTAGTTTATATTCACCATTAACTAGAACCTTGCCGTATAATTCGAGTAAAACACAGGCTGCTCCATTCTCTAGCATTCCGCCCCGGAACCCGAGGTCTAAGGTACCGAATTAACATAAAAAGGCGCTAATGCTACGGTAGCCGACTTAGTTCCACCTACGGCCATAGATTCTCTGAAGAAGCAAGGTTTACGCCACTAGCACGTACGATGGGTTACATTCGTAGCACGTCCGCGGATGTTCCATGGAACATCCGCGGAGTTTTTAGCTTAGCCACGCAGGCCGCCTTAACTACCAAAGTTTTACCTTAACTCGAATTTATAAACGTAATTAGCGGCGGTCGGACCTTCGGCCCTTTCTGCACTACATAGTACTAGGCTTAATTAGTTTATATTAGTCTAACTATAAGGTAAGCCTCTTAGGCTAGTCCCTACTTTTTATACTAATTATTTACTAATCAAGCGATTATTACAGACTTAAAAACTGAACTTTAAGCTCCGAACTCTCCTTCAATAAACGACCCGTGAGGACCGAGGGCATAAACCTGGGGCATATCAGCTCGAGCAATCTCCTCAAATGTCTGCCCATCTAGAGCAATTAGTATACTCTTAGTACCCTCCCGGTCAATCACGATTGTAAGCACAACACCGTCATCCTCTTCTGTCGCCCCAGGACGCTGGATGAAGACGGGCTCGCACGGACAGCTCTCGCCATTCGGCGGCTGCCAGCGCTTAAATGTCCCCGTCAGCCAATCCGACTTCGCAAGGCTGCTAAAGAAAGCTCCTTGCACAACCTTCAGGCCATTTCCCAGACGGCCAATTGGAACGGCTGTTGTACGGAATAACGCCGTAATGCTCTTGGTTGCTTGGATCTCGTCCTAGGCCTTCCAGATCCGCGGAAATTTTAAAAGTGACCACAATCCCTTGGCTGCAGATATTTCCATACCAAAACTCAAACTGGTCCATTAACAACTCTCAGCTTTACATCTACCACTCTCCACAAACATGCCGGCGAAAAAGGCCCCTATCCAATTGGTCAAGACCGCGTTTGTCATCTACTATCACACCGATCTATCTAGCCAGCGCCAGTTCCTTCTGGACTTCGGGCTTAGCGTGGTCTTGGAGCGCGACAACGAGATCTTGTTCTACGGCTTCGGCACTGAGCCTATCTCATATATCCTGCGGAAATCCCAGACCGGATCTAGTTACTTCGGAGGTGCTGCATATATGGTCGAGCCTCGTCAGGAGCTCGAAAGAGCCCACGAGCAGTTTGGTGGCAGTGCGATCAGCCCGCTTAACGCTTCTTGTAGCGGCGAGATGGTTACCTTAACAGACCCATTCGGCAACTTTATACACCTTGTATACGGGCAGAAAGAGAAAGTCATGGAGATGCCGCAGCTGCCAAAACTCATCCTCAACTACGAGGACGAAAAGCCACGCCAGGGCAAGTTCCAGCGCTTCGAGCCAGGCCCAGCTCCCGTTTTCCGCTGGGGACACTACGGCCTCAGCTATCCCCCAGGTTGCTACGAGGAAATGTACGAATAGTACACCTAAACTCTAACACCCGCTCCCTCCGACGTCATCGTTCACGAAGACCAGCCGGTAGTGTACTTTTTCCATATTAACCGCGGCCTCGAGTTTACCGACCACCACTGCTTCTTCATAAAGCCTGGCCGGCCTAGCGAAAAATCAGAGGTTGCCCATTCTGCCTTCGAGATACATGATTATGACATTCAGCAGCTGGGGCATGAGTTTCTAAAGTCAAAGGGCTACGAGCTCTACTAGGGAGTTAGAAGGGTAAGCCTCCGTATCCATAGTTCGCAGTAGTCCGTCCCAATGGTCCAGACCGACTGCATAGACTGCAGTCTGGCATGCAGTCGGTCTGCCTGTACGACGCGTGCAGTCGGTCTGAAAAGGGCCAGACCGACTGCGAGACTGGCCCGACCGTATAAATTTTATATAAAGTAAATATCGGTGATTTTCGAAGCTTTTAGGAT
>JAJJID010000247.1:0-58900 GCA_022204955.1 Macrophomina pseudophaseolina
TTAAGCGGCCCTCTTAGTCCTTATGCCACTCATTCTTAATTGATGGTATCACTACCAAATCCAACATTATATAATAATAAAGACATATATATAGCTAATATAATTTCTTAGTAAAGCTATAGTATAGAGTTAAAGATTTAAAGTAGAGACTTATCTACTAGTTTAAAAGAAATATTATTAGTATTATAATATTAATATAGAAAAAATAGCTCTACTCTTTGAAAACGATTTTAATTACTTAAAATAAAAAATTCTTAGCCTAGATTATACTCTAAAGAATAAAAATTAGATTTATAATTGTTAGAACATCACGTGTATTTACATTCCTGCCAAAGTGCATTCTATGCAGGAAGGATAAAAGGCCACTCCACGGCCTCTCCCTCCTAACACCATGCTAATCTATGCCTTCATTACTGAATAGGCCGTCACACCACTTGTTACAACAAACGAAAATAGCCGATGGAAGACTACCATTCATTCACTACCCTATCTACACCACAGCATATTGTGAGTTTTCGGACAGCTGCACAGCTAATCCTCAACATACAATTGGCCATAACCCGTGCCATTTCCGGCCGTGGCATCTACCTGGTCGGGATGCACAATTGGCGCACCGGCTGAAGTGCGTTCATCGAGCTCAGGACGGGGAATTTGCCGCCAGTGCTCCTGGATACGCTTCGCAGCTTCTAAGAACCTTGACTTGACACTACCGTAGTCCCCAACAACCAGCTTGTGATCCCGTTTCACGAACTTGCCATCGACAAGGACATGCTCCACATCACCAACGTTGGAGTGCAGAATGATCGCCGCCACGGGGTCAAGCCAGCCCAGCAAGCTGGGACTAGTCCCGTCCCACACGACCACGTCCGCTTTCGCACCTACACTGAGAACTCCAAGATCTGGACGGCGAAGGGCGAGGCCTCCGTTGCGTGTGGCAAGGAGAAAGGCCTGGACGACGCTCATGGGGTTCGACCCAGGAGCCTGCCATTTTTTGAATAGCTCGTCGGTGACTGCTGACCGCGTGGTCTGAAGAAATACGCGCGCTTGAGTAACCAAATCGCTTGACTGAAAGGCGTGTGTGTCAACTCCCAGGGCGGCCTGGTCGATGATCATGTTGCTGGTTGGACGTCCAAGACCGAATCCCATCTCCGACTCTGGTGTGATAGAGACATACTGGTTCGTGCTGCGCAACAGCATTGTGTCTCGCAAAGTGACGTACGAGGCGTGCGAACACACGACAGGGATGCTTGTGTTGAGTATGCCAAGAGATTGTAGGGTAGTGGGAGAGTTATCGTCTGCAAGTTACACTGAGATTAGTTGTCCAACGGACCAAGCTAGTGCAGATGAGGAGGAGAGCGAGCAATTTACTTCCGTATACGCCCCCTCCACTGTGGGTTGTGATTACCGAGGCGTTGGCTTCTCTGATGTGGCACTTTTGTTAGACCAACCATGAATAGTCACACCACGAAGGCTGAAGTACTGAGAGAACTTACTTGGCCAGGTCGATTATCGAGGCAATTGTGTCCGGATCCACAGAGCCGTTGTCGAAGCTATCGAAAGCGATACCGAGTTCGACCGCAGTATTCCTCTGCGGGGCAACGTTCACTATATCGCGATAGTTCACAAGCTGCTGCTCGATGGTGTAATTGGCAACTTCGTGGAAGGCGTATGACCAGAATACACGTGCGCCGCTGTCTATACTGGCATTCAAGCCCGCCCAAGACGTCTCGTCTGACCAAGTGTGGTGAGCGTGATCGAGAGACGTGGTAGTGCCCGCGTTTAGTGCTTCGTAAAGGCCCGCGAGCTGGCTGATGTATACCTGCTCCGCATCGACGCGTCCAGCAGAAGCTGCCTCTCCAAAGCGGCCGAAATATTCGATGAGAGTGATGTTGGAGAACATGGTTTTGAAAAAGGTTTGCCACCCATGACGGTGCGTATCGACGAAGCCGGGGGCGATGATCTTGCCCGCTGCATCTACAACGGTGGTGTTTGGAGGCATCAACACCGAGGGAGTTTCCTCATTTGACCATATATCGGTTATACGGTCTTGCTGAATGAGAATGCTTCCATTGCGGATGACGTTCAGGTCGTTTGCTTCATGATCGAAAGCGATAATCGTACCACCGGTAAATAAAATTGATGATGGGTCAACGGCGGACACCAGCTCCAGGGCCGCCAAGAGGAAGAGTGACGAGGTGGGCGAAACCATCTTACGATCAGGTTGTAGTCGAAGTGTCGAGTGAAATGGAAACCGGTAGATTATTGATGGCTGCTGCTGCAAATAGCGATTTAGCCAGGCTATAAATACTGCAACTGTTCCTTAGTTTCGCTCTGCATTCTAGCCCAGACATTGCGGCGTCAACGCTCCGACTGGCCCGAGGCGATTTCCCTTGGCAGTTGGATGACATTCTATCCTCCTTTGTCGTATCCGCAACTCAATGACATGGATGTATCTGTATGAGCCTGGACGGACTACCGGGATACTCCATCATCCGACGTTACCGGATACCTATGTCTGTGTCCCTGTTCTCGAAATGTAATCGTTAGGAGTGAAGAAAGTAGAACGCCGAGGGCCTGGCTCCGGAGTCGAATCATGTGGCGCACGGAATAACGTGCAACAACGTGATCTAGACATAGGCTGAAGGAGGGAAACGGATTATTGAGCGGAGCTACCAGAAAACCACCGGAGCTCCGGGCCTGGTGTTTCAACTCTGGCGAGAGACCCACTGGGCCGAAAAGGGAGAAAATGTCATCACGGCGAGTCATGCACCGCTGCGACTAGGCCAGCAGCATCCTCTACAATGTCCCCCAACACCGCCTGCCCCGTCGAGGAAAATCGAGGTCGTGTGGCTCGGACGATCGAGAGTAATGCAACGTCTCCACCTGCCGAACCGAAGCGACAATAATAGAAGAATGATAGAAGACCGGTGCGCTGGGCCTGCGGCCTAGCCTTACTGCCGTTGGCTCCGAGCACGTCAAGATAAATAGACGGACGAAATCCGGATAAGCTGACCCCAAAGCGTGATATATCAGAAATTGCGCAGGCAACTCATAGGCTAAAATAGCGACTTTTATTCAGTGGATCCGACTGATCATATGGTGCGAGGAGAAGTAGGACGGTGTACACGGGCAAGTCTGGGCGTTTGTTAGTAAGACGGCTCATTGATGAATCGCATCGGCCCCACATTATAGTCTCTCAGCCGCCTTAATTCTGCGGTCGTAGCTCAATAAATTTCTGGCATCCCGTTTGCTTCACAGTTGTGCATTCGGGTCCGGGTGCTCGACTAAGCCGGATTTTGTCGGCTTTTCCAACTTAACTCCTTTGCCTCCGACACGGCACGTTTAGCCTACTTAGTAGCTACTAGTGAGAGAATGGGAATTCGGCATGCTCGCAAAGGCAAAATGCGCGGAGTCGAAGGTTGGGGCGGGGAGGGCGCTGAGAAAGCCGGCCTCCACTGTCTCTGTGTGACTATAAATACTGGCTACGATGGCGGCAAAGCTCTGCAAAAAAACAGTCGTCTTCGCCACTACAGCTCTTGCTACACCGACCATCTGCATCAAGTTTCCCCTGGTCTGACTATGGCTTCCCGGCCCGATTTTGGACACGGCACCAAAGCCAGCGAGGTGGCGGCTGCGTTTCCAGGACAGATCAAGGGCCGCGTCGGTGAGTTGGTCCTCAACTCCTCCTGCATCACGGTGCCGACTCGGTTTCCCCAGTGGCCATCACCGGCGTAGCCAGGGCCGGTCTTGGTGGCGCAACGGCGCTCGCCTTCGCAAAGCACGACCCGGAGCTGCTTATCCTGATTTCGCGCACGCAATCGAAGCTTGACGAAGTCACTGCCGACATCAAGGCCGGCAACCCCGAGGCGAACGTCAAGACAGTGCAGGTAGACCTCGTTTCCCCAGCCGCCGTCCGCCGCGCAGCGGAGGAGATCAAAGCACTCACGCCGCGTATCGACATCCTGGTTAACAACGCCGGCCTCACGCTCTACGAGCGCAAGCACACGCCCGACGACATCGAGTACCAGCTGGCCGCCAACCACCTCGGGCCCTTCCTCCTTACCAACCTCCTCCAAGACCGTTTCCTGGCGGCCGCGAAGACATCGCCGCCCGGTGCGACCCGAATCGTCAATCTTTCCAGCGGCATCCATCGCGCGAGCCCGTTCAGGTTCCACGACTACAACTGCGAGGGCAAGCCCGTCCCGGCTGACGAGGCCGACTTGCTCGCGAACTGGCCAGCGGCTTTCCGGGAAGCCGATAACGGCTACCGGGGCTTCCTGGCGTATGCGCAGTCCAAGACGGCGAATATCCTCTTTAGTGTAGGGTTAAATAAGCGTCTTGCTAATAAGGGAATTGTGTCGTATAGCTTGCATCCTGGAGGTAAGTGTTTTCGATAATTCTTCTTTATTTCTCCTAACCCTACCTGTCGCGTTAATGGTGCCTCGCTAACTTCTCTGTGCAAATAGCCATTGTTACAGAAATTAGCCAGGGAGTCAAGGAAGAAAGGGCGGCCCAACTGACTAATCTCGTGAAGGAATCCAATCCGAAGCCCAGTAACGAGGAAGGCGCATCGACTACGATGGTTGCCGCTCTCGATCCGGCGTTGAACGGTATGTTGTTGGAATGGAGGCGTGAACTAAATTTCTAATGAGCTCGCAGATGTCAAGGACGTGTACCTAGATGATTGTCAGCTCGCACAGCCAGAGCCTTTTGCCGTGGATCCAGAGAAGGCTGAGAAGCTTTGGGCACTAAGCGAGGCGCTCGTTAAGCAGAAGTTTTAAGACGACTCATTTATAAAAGAAATTAAGGAGTTAATTAGACTTGGAGAGGCAGTAACGATAAAGATAAGAACCTCTTAGGGTCTATAGGTAGTCGACTTCCTTATCCCGTTATTTTTTTCTGTGATGGCCGTGCCGTAATACCATGCCGGAGAGCACCGCCACCGAATACTACCATGCAATGTCTTCCTCTGTGGATCATGCGGTCCGAACATGTTATGTCACTGACATATGCCCTGTTCGTGATACCCGTAATCGTGACACCAAGCATTCGGCTGCAAGTATCCCGTTGTGGCTGCTGGTGCGTCGCACTAGCATCTGCGCCGCGCTCGGAATATTCACCCGTCATCTCCTGTCACAAGTTTACTACTCTATTCACCCACGCTTAGTGGCACGAAAGCACTTAATGAGAGCCGTTCTAGAGAAAATATCTGCTTAGCAATCGCACGTGATCTAGCCAAACCAGAGTATAATAATCTAGTTAAAATGGGCTATCGCGAGCCGGCAGCCTGCAAGCCCTTCTCCATTAGTTTCACTTCTGTCTGTGCCACTTGGATGCAGCGCGCCCATTCAGAAGGCCACACCTCCGTGCTCCGCACTACGCCCTTGCATCTCCCTACCTGCCGTCTGGCGCTGTCACACGTCTGAGCGCTAATGATTGCTCTTAGGTCAGATGTCGCGACGCAACTTTGCAGCAGCCAGGTGCAGCTACCCTCGTACTAACCGGAGTTTCGGTGTCCCTAAGAATGCAGACTGCCGTTCATATGACCAACACAGCATCTTTCGTCAACCAAAGTCACTGCGTCCCTGATCTTGCCACTCGAACACCAGCCAACGGGGTCCCTCTAGCTTCTTAATCTCTTTAGTGAGGACGGGGCAAGTTGCCCAAAGGCGCGAAAGCACTGATATTCCTTTTCCAAACACATCTTTGACTGGGGTCACTACTGGTGGAAGCGTTGGCCATTGGTTGGCTGCAGAGGCAAAATGTTCGTCGACAGCCCCTCTGCTTTTCTTCCAAGGATTACCGGTTTTATATTGGCGACGCAGAGTCGACAGTTTGGGTCGATTCGATAAGCTGATTCGATGTCTTACAAGAAGTGCTGGCGGTTGATGAGCTGCACAGTGGAACCCTAAACCCGCTATCAGCCCCCGACTCCTCCTTCCATCTCTCTGCTCGACAATACGTCAAATTTATGCAAATCCCTTGTCATCAAACCTGATTTAATTTCTCTAAACTTTTGTTATAAGCACTCTACAATAAAGCATAGGTCTTGGGAGATTCAGTGCTGCTACCGGGTCGGAATCACAGATCACGCAAGTAGAAGGACTTCGATCGTCAGTTCAAGGTCCAAAAACTTTGCCTCGGCTCTTGAACGGTTCTCATAAACAGAGCTCAGTGAATCACAGTAGGCACTAGCGTCTACCGGTTCGTAGACAATTTAAAATAAGATACGTTGCATCCGAGAAAAAAATCAATTCCGTAAGGTTTCCAAACATATAGACGCCACTCATTCTGCCAATTGTGACTGGCTCCTGTGGTATCTAATGAACCAGATCCTCCTCGTAATCATCATAACATCCACAGCGTGTCTCTTCCCCATATCCTCCGTAATTTCTGTAGCTGTGATGGTCAGGTCTTTTTGCGGTACCAGTGAGTTTGAGTCTCCTCATGCACTCGCCACAGGCTGTCTCTGCACAACTGGGACATTTGAAAGCAAATTTGTTGAATGTGCGACTGCAATGACGACAGTAACGCCCCCCGTTTACTTTGAGCCAGAACGTCTTGTGCGTGCACAATGACGGATTTCGAGAGTGCTTCTTGGGGGGTTCCCTCTTTGTGGCTTCGCGCGCGGCCGCGCTGTCCCTGTCTTCTTTTTCTCGTGCTTCTCGTGCTTCTCGTGCTTCTCGTGCTTCTCGTGCTTCTCGTGCTTCTTGTGCCTGTCGTGATTCTTGTGCTTTCCGTGCCGCTTCTGCCGCTTCTGCCGCTCGTTCTGCACGTGCCTCTCGGTCCTTCCTTGCTCTTTCTTCTTGTTCACGTTGCCTCTTCAAAATTTCTTCGTCAGCTTTGCGCCTTTCCGCTTCTTCCTTCTCTTTGGCTTCTTTTTCCTTTTTTCTTCTCCGAATCTCCTCAAACCTCAAGCGTACGTTCTCTGCAGCTTCCTTTTCACCCTTCTCGCTAATCATCTTTTCGAGTGAAAGTGTTGCTTCCTCAAGACGTGACTGCTTTATTCTTCTCGTCGCAAGCCTCTGAAGCTTTTCGACCTCCATTTCTTGTATTTCTTCATCCGTAACCACAGTCCGTGGCCGGAAAAACCAAGATTTAGCAGCTTGAAGTTTCTCTTCCTGTGCACGGTCGAGTCTGTCGAGCCCTTTAATGTCGGGCCTCAACTTTTCGACCTTTTTCCTAGCATCGGCTATCTTCTAATTCATCGCCTCCACCTAGTTTAGCCAGGCCCGCCTTTTCTCTGCGCTAGCGTCTTTCTCGCGCTAATCTTGCGTGGCGTCGTCTTCTGGTCGCGGCCTTGGATTTGGCGTTGACTTTGCGTTTGCAGCCGTCTGCTGTCCCCGAGTATCCGCTGCCGGTCGGCTGTCTGCAAGTTTGGCATCATAGATGCGCCTCTTCGACGCGTCTGAGAGGGTTTCGCATGCTGCTGCTATCTGTACAACGAGACCTCGAACTTAGTAACTTCAATGTAATGTGACATAAAAAAAAGAAAATCCCGCCTACCTGTTGGAACTTCACTGTCGCAGCCTTTCGGTCTGAGTTTTTGTCAGGATGATGACGAAGTGCTTGAGCGCGGTATGCACGTTTGATTTCTGCTAATGAAGCGGTTGGAGAGATTTCCAAGGTTGCATAATGGTCGGGGAGAGGGCTGAAGTCCATCACTGTTGCACAGTCGGGAGGTATCGGAGTGGTGATGAATTACATGCATGAAATGTCGAAGCCGTTGAGACCTTGTTTAAGGCGAAGTCACTCGCATCGTATTTAACAAGCTGCTAACAGTAAGGGTGGCGTAATGGCCCGGCCTGTCACAAACGCGTACAACATACCACAGATATGCTCGCAGACGAGCGAGATAAAAGATCATGGTCTATTGGCTCAGCGCAGACACGTGTTAGGACCTAGGCCGCTATCGAAGGCGGGGTTGCAGTACCAGAGCTTTGGAAACGCTAGAATCCAAAATCGTCGGGCCCCTCTGCCGGGCATTCCTGCCCAGCGGTGCCGTCGTGCTACACACCCTGACATTATACTTTTCGTGGTTGGAGCTATTGTCCGGACGCGAGTTTGGAAATAACAATTATACATTCAGGTCTAGACGGACAAGCGGGGAGTAGGCGCAACACGCAGAAGATTCCCCAGTTCGGGTCATTTGGGTCTTATGACCCTTAGTTCGATCGTTTAAAGACTTGGCGCTTTAAACTCATAACGTTGCTAGTTCAGATGTTAAATAGATTAATAGAATAAGCCTCTAAACCGTTCCATTGTATATACTTTCCTACTTATATATTAACTATTGTTGGATTTGGTGATGATACCATCAATTGAGAATGAGTGGCATGAGGCGTGAGAGGGACGCTCAGGGGAGTCCTCTTATCCGTCCTCTTCCATGACTAAGCTAAAGTTTATTGTACACACACGTGATATTCCAACAACTATACTCCTTAGACAGCTTTAGCCTTCGTGGTTAACTTCTTCCATAATAACGATTTAGCTATATCCTTAGTAACTAGGCCTTCGCATGCAGCGCTTAGTTATGGTTATTATCTTTGTTCTGTTTGCTTATGCTCATTAATCCCGATTCTCACAGTTTTTATAATAAACCTCCCCCCTCTTCCTCCTCCTCCTTCTTCTTTCCTCTCTCCCCTCCTGCACGTAAGCAATTATGCGCTTTATATTCGTTACAAAACTACACTACCTTATTTAATAGACACGTTGCTATTTAGCTTTATTAGTATTTAGTTAGGGTCGGTAATATTATCTGATAGAGTAGCGGTATCTTCTTTATAGATAACCGTTCGTATTAGGTTCTATTAATTATTACTACTATTGATATGTTGGAATATCACGTGTTTGTACATTAGATTTAGCTTAGTCATTGACGAGACTGGATAAGAGGCCTACCCTTAAGCGGCCCTCTTAGTCCTTATGCCACTCATTCTCAATTGATGGTATTACCACCAAATCCAACATGATATTACGGATCGCCGTTATTCGTATCTTTTTAGCCACTAGTTTTATACTTTTAGTATTACACTACTAAGACACCATCGTTACGTTATGTGCCCTCCCTACTATTATATATATATCCTGTCGATTCAACACTATCTATTGGAGTATCACGTGTGTGTACAAGAAACTTTAGCTTAGTTACGGAAGAGGCTGGATAACAGGACCCCCCTAAGCGTCCCTCTCACGCCTTATACCACTAATTCCAATAGATAGTTTTATCTCATTGTACGAAGCTATCTAAAGCTTACGTACGAGGACGTAATGTAAGCGGCTAGCGTTACCTACTCCCCTACAACACTCTTTAGGTTTCTCGAAACCTATAACGAAATTACGTATAGCTAACCGGCTGGAGCTACGGGAAGAGCACGCAGGAATTAGGCTCGCCTTCGCTCTCGAGCACGTCGGCTATACTAAAGTGTATTAGGCTAACAATATCTGGTTAGACGAGTGTTCTGCGGAGCGTGGTAAGGGCGAGAAGCGCGAGTAGGCCTTCCGCACACCGTGCTAGAAATAGGGCCCAGCCATGATTTAGCCATATATAAAAAGAAAGGAAGTGTTAGTTATCGTATAGGCTGGCTTCTCTGGCAAGCGTGGACGGTCGGCTTTGAATATTTATGGTGCGTGATCTAGACTCTAAGAGGGGGGGGAGGTTACTCTGCAAAACTTCTGCCTCGAGGCTCTCAAGGAAAATATACCAGAATTATGGCACCGAGGCATGCTTTTTATAGCCCAAACCAATGCTCCCATTCACAACAAGGGCCGGGCATGTCGTACGGTGCGGAGCCTCACCGATCTCACACGGCGGTTGCGGACCGCTATGGTGGCACTGCTCCATCTCTAAAATGCGTCAATTGGATCTCGTAGCACTTGTTGCCATCTGAACTAGCTCGTAAACGCCGCTGCCATGGCCTGAACGTATATAATTTATTTACTGGATATTCTCACTTCTGGCTTTGTTTGATACCACAGTACAAACATGTTCCACAGGCCTCATACGCGCAACGCTCAGAATGGTCTGGTGGGTTTCAGGTGCTCGTCGCCCGCTCCAGTATCGGCTCTGCATCGTGCAGTTATCTCCGAGGGACGGCCGGTGGAACAATCGTAACTTGAACCGGATGCTCGTAAGCAAATAAGACCTTTTGTGATGTACTGCAGTGTGCTGACCGTTTCCTTGTCCCGTTGATGGGTCCGCGTCGATAGGCGGCCGGCGATTCGGCTAAGATCTAGCGATCGGAGCATGCCGCGTTGCCCCTTGCTTGATACGCTGGTAGGTCCGGCAAGTCGCTGTAGCCACGGTAAGCCAGGACGAGTGGCACGTCTATCTAGTGGCTTAATGTTCAACTCTCGAGGAACGTGTCGCCCTGTATAACAACTCCTCGATCCTCGCGTTGAGCCAAAATTTATGACCAGCTGTTCCACTGTCGCGGTCACTGGTGATGCGGTGTTCCTCGTCGGGCGAGGCAGTCGATGCCGGTCGGGCGGCATAGATGTGCGTATTCAGTATGGCGTAGACGAAGTCCAAGCGCGCAAAGAGAACGCGGGTGACCAGGGTGCGCGAGCAGGCGGCACGGCAAAGGTGGTGAAGTCAGTCGCCATGGTGAAGGATGGTTGGCGCGGTTCGGAGTTGCGGCGGGAGAGGAGATTGCGGAGTTTGCAGCGCTTGCAAAAGTGGAGAGCGAGTCGAGCTTCGTTCAGCAGGCTTATTGTAGGGTGGATGGGCAATGATGGCGAGTGTGCCTGGGCTGCTGTGAAACTGACCAACGGACGCTGGGACGTCACCAGGGCCTGCAGCTGCTGGATATTCGGCTAGTGAGAATCATCCAACGCCTTACTGGCTGAAGCGGCCCGGTATCTTCCGTCAGCTTCCTTTTGAAGCACAATGAGAGGGCATTGGAGAGAGAATCAGCAAGCTCATCACCACTCGGGCCAGGCTTGGCCGTATCTTGATTTTGCCTCTTTCGAAATGCATCTTCCACCTGTGAGTGATGGACAACCTGCAGGTTATGGCAACATCCGTTCAAGCGCAAGGCCCCCCCCCCCCAAACCCCAACGATATTACTTTCCGAAATACTCCTCGACAACCACCCAGGAACAGAAATATTCCCAGCGTCAGTTTGACCTCTACATTCTCGCAAATGGAGAAAATCTTGGGCATGGTGAGTCTGACAACTAGGTGGAAAGGAGACCATCCAGGCGCCCGAGGATAAACAAGGATGGTGTGAAGCCAGTGCTGAGAGAGACTCAAGATGTGGCATAGACTTCGGGTCTCATAATAGGTGCTGGCTTTGTTCTTTTGCTTTTAAACGGATGTGAAGACCGCCTACTCGTTTGGAGTGTGGCCTCGAGAGTATGCAAAAGGTTCGAATGTCACTCCGCAAGAGCTGGAGGGTTACTATTGTTGCATGAACTATGTTTTAAAGATTTACAGGCTAAATTGTATGCTATAATGCTAAGGAGCGACGATAATGGGAAAGGAATTATAGCTGTGTGGCATACCTGGGCACATGGTTATATATGGTTATTTGGGGGGTCGTAACCATAACCATGAATAACAACGAGGCTCGTAACCATAACTTGTTATAACCATATAACCATATATAACCATGAACTAAACGACAACAATATATATCTAGATCCACTCAACCTCATCCACAACCTCGTTATCTAGCCCCTCCACATCCGCCTCCATCGCTGACTCCATCGGTAGGCCCATTCCATTGAGGTGGAGGGGCCGGATATGGCCCTCTCGTATCCAGCTGCCGATACTCTCAATTCTCTGGATATTGTGGCATGATAGACTTAGTCTATCCCATGAACAGGTCCTTCTAGTCCCTGAGAACGTTCTCTCTGGTTCTGATGACTCTGCCGGGATAGATAGAATCGTTATAGCCATCTTGCTGAGCTTAGGATAGCTCGTTCTCTGCTCGATACGGCACCACCACTCGAGAGGCGTACAATCGATCCGGAAGGTAGGTTTTTCAATAAATATCCTAAAATCATCGATATCTCGCTGATCGTCTGTGGCTACCTCCATATCCTTTATAATCCGGTCCAGCTCGTCACTACGCTTCTTTGAAGGCTTTGCCGCCGGCGGCATCGATGACGGAGCTGGAGAAGGATCTAGCACGAGTGTCGTCTCGAAGTCTTCATCCTATAATTTACAGGCAGTATCGATAGCGGGCTTAATCTATACCTTTGGCTAGTTCTTCCGGAGATAGGCGGCTCTGCGAGAGGGATCGAGAAGAAGGGCGGCGGCGAATGCGGGGACTTCGTCGGTTATAGTATAGTATTTGTCGAGAATAAACCAGCCTATTTTAATCGCACGAAGCATTCTAGGGTCGTAGTGCTCCTTCTTAGAGTAGTGCTTCTAGTAAAATGTTAGCATAGCACTTCTAATAATGCTAGAACTTACTTTGTTATTCTTATAATGGATAAGAAGACTATCCATCAATGGCAACGACTGCGAGATAGATGACTTGTCTCCCTTAGCGTATAACGTTGCTGAAGCAAACGGCTGAAGAAATCTATAAGCTTTTACTAGTAAATCCTAATCCTGAGATGTGAGCCGCATGTCGCCAAGTGCCGCCTCGTGGTCCGTTATAAAGGATTTGACCTCTCTTTGCTTCGTAATAGCCTTATCAATGACCGCGTACCAGGATGACCACCTAGTACGATTATCGATGCCGAGTCGAAGATTAACAGCATCGTCCCAGAGATTAGCATGTATAGATGAGTTGCGCAGCTATCCAGCTAATAAATGGAGTTTGCGGAGGGTGGGGATGTTCTGGATACCAGAGAATTCATCGCTAATTAATCCTCGGCTGCCTCGGCTGCCTTGCCGGCGAGTATGCCTCTGTCCAAGATGAGGTTCATCTAGCTGCCGGCGTTCTGCCTCGAGCCTCCGTTGCTGGGAGTCGAGAACATCAGAAAACTGTGCGAGGAGCTCATCTCCGGGGGCATCTGCGGTGGCGGCAAGGGCGGCGGTAAGAGCCTCCTTCGAGGAGGCTAGTAGGAAGGCTTGAAGGGAGAGATTGATAATATATCCGATGCATCGGATCCGGCGTTGTTTGGCGTTAAATTCAACCTGGTGATCGGCAAGCAGACGGGATTCGAGGGCCTCCAGGCAAGTGTCGTTCGAGGTAGCATTGTCGCCTATGTGCCAGCCTAATTTAGACTGGATTTCGAACTCCTCAAGAACACCGAGGATGATGTCAGCTTGCTTCTCTCCCGAATGAGAATATCGGCATTCTGGCAGCCCTAGTAGGGCCTTCTGCAGCTGATAATCCGGGTCTACCCACTGGGCATAGACAGCAAGGAGAGAGTGTCGATAAGGAGACGTCCAGAGGTCCGATGCGATGTGGATGGGGCTAATAGCGGAGGCAAGGCTATCCCGAATCTGACCTTTGTATAGCTCATAGTTTGACGCGATGTATCGGACAGCGGTACGCCGAGAGGTAATGAGTAGGTCTTCAATGGCTGGATTGCATGCCAGGGCTAGATCCTTCATCTCGCTCCATTCGACGGCTGAAAAGGGGATCCGGCGTCGTGTAAGTAGGCCAATGAGTGCTTCTCTATACGCTTGCTGATTAAAGCTATTGCGGAGGCCATTCTGGGAGATAACTGGCGTAAACATTGATAAAATATCACGCTGTTGCCCCGGCGTTGATGAAGAGGATTGTGAGGATGATCCAGGTAATAGATGGATAGAGAGGACATGTTTAATGGCGTTTATTCGATGGTGTGTAGTCCAGGAAGTGCATTTTCTGCAGATGAATTGCTTTCGACGCTAGACCTTTGATTTAAGAGCTGGATTTGGTTTTTCAACGTATTCGGACCGTATAATAAGGTCGAAGTGTAGTGGTGTTGCTGCCGTTAACGTGGTAGATGTAGTAGGTGTCGTAGATGCGCTTATTGATGAGATACCAGATGACATTGTTAAATAGCTGCGTCAGATGAGAGTTATCAGGTGTTGAAGGACAGGTGGTGAAGGATTTGCAGGGTTTGTCGAGCGCGAGCTCATCATTCATCCTGTGATGTATCACACTAAGCGAGCCAATCATGATTGGCTCGCATAATATTAGCGTTGTCTCCGTGATGCATGGAGGTTCGCACTGCTGCCCGAAGCCTGCGACAGACATTCTTTCAGTGCCAAGACGCCAAGATTGCAAAATATGGTTATAACAATAACAACGACCCCTTATGGTTATAACAATATAACAATATGTTGTTATGGTTATGGTTATAACAAAAAACAGACAATATAACCACTAACAATGCCCAGGTATGCTGTGTGGCGCCGAGCAGGGACCGAACATAATGGAAAGACGCGGTTTAAACTTCCGGGTCTAGAGGAAGTGACGTAGTCTTCCAATTGCGAATAGAGCGGCTCCGGCTTCTCCGCTTAGTAAAGGTTGGTAGGCGTAATGGAAAGGCTATTAGCGCCCGATGAGACGTTAGCGATTCCGCTTCCGACACTGTACTGGCCATTGAGGCTATGCATAGAGCGATGATTAGCTACAAAACTTGGTGTCAAGAGTGCTGACGTGCTTACCTGTCGGGCCACACCCAGGAAACTGAGAGGGTGGAGAAGTCAGGGCCGAGGACGAATTGCGGGAGTCCGTTGCAAAAGTTGATCTCGTTGGGGCGGACGTTGTCACCGCTACAGTACGTCGTCTGGTTGCTGTTGGGCTCGTCAACCTTGAATAGGACCTTGGAGACACCGTCTTCGCTAGCGGCCTTGGTAATGTTGAGCTCGGTAATCTCGAAGGGCTTGACGTCCACTGTCGCACGGGGAACGGCGGCAGAAAGCGCCGAGGTGGCAAAGCCAAGGACAGTGAAAAGAGTAGAATGCATCTTAAAGGTGCGGAGGTAGTTTTGAAACGAGTGGACTGTTTAGATTGACGAGGTCTGTTTGTTGGTGTTCCTTCCCACAAGTATCTCTCTCTTCTTATAACCATGCCCTTTTTAGATCGGCGGAAGGGGCCAACGCACGGTGCAACTCCAGTATGCCTTCCGCCGCCATTGCTATTGACTGCAGCAGTTGACTCTGCCAACCCTGGTGGTGGGTCTGCATCAGCGCAATGCCGCGTCATTGGCGGGCTGGCTGTAAAACAGGGTTTCAATACGAGGTCTGAAGACACCAGAGTTAGGCCTGTGGAGAGTGTAGAAGCGGCGGAGTTATTTCCTGGCTCCACTGTCTGCACGGCCGGAGGTGCGCTGATCGCGTGGCTGGTGATTAGCTTCGTTTGGAAACACGAGGATCCGTGGCGCCGAGGCAGACTCGAGGCTGATTCGGCCTACGAAGAGGAGAAAACGCACAATCTAAAGGACTTGATTGGCCGCCGGGCGATTTCAGATAGCGGCAACTTAAATTACGGAGCCTAAGCATCCCTTTCTAGCCATTCCGAGCACAACTCTCAGGAGGAAAGCAAGGCACCATGCCTAAGCGTGTCTAAGCTTTTTTGAGGAGCTAAAAGGGCCGGGGTAGTGAATGGGAAAAATAATGTACGGATTTATGGACCCAGTTTGTCCCTTTCCACCGGCATTTTTTTAATTGCATAGACTGGTTCATAGAAATGCGGCCGAGTCAGTGACGGTGAGTGATGAGGTGCCGAGCTGCCGATGCCTGCTCAGAGAGCTTAGTCTAAAGCTAAAAGGGAAGGCTCAATCGTGGAGTACGGGGCTGTGATGGCTCTGCTGACAGCCCTAAGCGTCTCACAAGGCGCATTTACCTATCCATCACACTGGTTCAAGCAAGATGACGTAAATAGATTGACTGCCTTTCGGACTGGACGAAGGAAGGGCTGAAGACGCTCCTGATATTTTAGGCGCTTGGCCTTAGGAGTCGTGCGATTACAAGTAGTTCGCCCTTTTGCAGTAGTGCGTCGGAGGAAGGCGTAGAAACCGGGTGATGAGGAATTGTCGAATAGCCCATTGAACGTTGACGAGAGAGCACTCAGGGTCCCACGGATGACCCCTCTGTTTTGACATTGCCTGACTCTTCATCGAGAATTCATGATCATCCTTCGGAAGTTCCGAATTTTTGGTCATTTACGGACGTTCCGACCAAAGCATCGTCCATCCCCTGTGATCCACCTGGTTGCGTGAAACACCCTTGCCACATTACACCGCCTTTCTTGAAGAAACGTCTCTTTTTTCGCATTCCCAAATCAATAAAGCGGCTAGCAGCCACGGACGTCATGGCACCGGGCCTACAGCTTGCAACGCCTGCCTAGGTCGTCACTACCTATACCACCCTATAGGAGGGAGAAATGAGCCTCCATCTTGCGTTTTTGGTCCCACCAAATGTCCTGGAGCTCGCGCGGACCGGTCTTCCAGAA
Organism: Macrophomina pseudophaseolina; assembly: GCA_022204955.1. Classification (NCBI taxonomy): domain Eukaryota; kingdom Fungi; phylum Ascomycota; class Dothideomycetes; order Botryosphaeriales; family Botryosphaeriaceae; genus Macrophomina; species Macrophomina pseudophaseolina. Next base: position 16,350 of record JAJJID010000247.1, read on the forward strand.
CTTTTCATGTAGAGTAAGGACGCCTCCTTCAAGATCTTTTGACCCCGGCCAAGTTGCGCTCCACTTATAGTGCAACTCCCTCCATGGCATGGCGCCGTTTCGCCGGAAGGCATAGTTTAACAGGCTTTGCTCCATCGTGTGCGGGTCAAACCGCCTATAGTGCTGCATGACAGACATAAAGTATTCGAACAGTTCCCACGACGGTGCCGCTATCCAAAATCCAGCGCTGAAGAGCTCAGTCTGAAGAGGCGGGAAAGGATGGTCGCGCTCGCCCGTCAGTGCGTTGTCAGACCGAGCAGCGAAGACATACTGCGCCGGCAAAGGACGCTCATCACGTTTGACCTCGTCTTGTCGGCTAAAGAGTGTATCCGTTGGGGCGCGCACCTCTGGCTCGTCAAAAATATCGTCCAATGGACCCAGGACGAGAGTGTCGGCGTCGATAAAGAGGATTCGATCGTACTCGACCATTTGGAACAGCCGGAGCTTGGTGAACTGATCTTTCCATCGAGTGACTCCAGTTTTGATCCACCAGCGGAGTTGCACGTCTTCTGCCTCGACGACCAATGCTCCATCGGACTTAAGCTGGCTCTTCTTGTGCTCCGAGATGGTAGAAGACACGAGGACGATGAAAGCTATAGAACTGTTGAGCCGCGTTTCAGGGGCGTGGACGAGCTGATACGTTAACATCCGAGTAGCCGTGTAGTAATAGTCCTCTGACGGATCCGAGTGCGGGAGGCGCTGTTGGTCATCTCCAGAAAGAAAAGTAGCGACCGCAAATCGTGAGGATAATGTGACGCCGTTAACAAGTCCGAACTGATTGTGATGTAAGACTTCGGGTTTGCGGTCCGAGAATAAAAAGACATAGAAAGTGAAAAGGCTTAATAAGCTAGCCGCAGAATATGCGAAACGGCTTTTGCTTGGAGCCATATGCGTTGGACAAATTCAGGTGTGAGCCGTGAATTCTTTCCGAGAAGATGACAAGAGTTAAGGTGGTGAGTAGGCACGTACATAGGCGTGCCGAAAGCACTGCGTGCGACCGGAATTGAAGGCTGGAAACGTGTCTTCTTGCCTCGGATATCGGAAACCTACACTGGGGCTGCCATAGACGTACGACAGAGCAAATCACGATCCGTGCTGTATTATGGACTATTCACTGGCCAGCGTCAATACGGCGGTAAGATAACGCTAAAAGATGACTTACTTTATGTAACGTGCATAAGCATCACTATAATGTGCAGCTTGGTTGCGCTAGCAAGTGGTAAATATGTGGCAGAGGGAATGACGGTCCTTTTCTGGCCAGCTTATATGCTCTAGCAAGACCATGTCGACTAATGCACGTAACGTCGTACATGAACAAGCTTTATCATAACGCGGCACTCGGCAGCGCTAGCGAGTCGTCACTATCACGCTAACAAAGCGGCTGGTTCGGTGGTTCTTTCCATTTTTTCTATTCGGTTCCGAACAAAGAAAACTGCTGAGCCTAGTGTCTTTGTACAGACGCCGTCTCCTAGAAAGTCTACCTTGGGCCGCCAGGCGCAGGGAGCCTTGCATAGGCTGGACCGTACGCTGGGGTGTACGAGATGAAAGACAGTCCTTGTTGTATTGAACGCTATCTCCTGGCCTGCTTAAATACACACAAAACGGATGCACAGACATCGGTTGATATCGACAGGTTTTGTATTCGGTGGATTTCGTGATATACCTAGCGAAGGATTGGCAGCACTACTGCTAGCGTCGCTAACATGGGGGCAGTGCTGCGGAGCAGAACTGTCCTAGACCGGCGTACGCAGAAGTTCTTCGCTCCGTCACTCTTGTTCATTATGCCCACTTCATCATCGCTTTTGTTGGGTCTTTCACTAGTCAAACAACATGTTTGCCTTGACGCGTGTTAGTCGAGTTCGCCGACGAAATCGCCATATCATCATTGCTTCGCTCTCTATTCTCATCGTAGTCCTTACTCTCGATGCGTTGAGACTCTTGTTCCTTACCTTTTCGACGGAAAAAAACCTCCTTCCTTCCTCATACACGCAGTCACGACCGAATCTTTCTTGCGAGTATCCACTGGAACAACGAAGCTGTCTTAAAGTCAAATTGGAGCAAAGCGGTCATGGATACGGTCGATTTACTCGGTTCAGACAATGTTTTCGTCGCGATTCTAAAGAGTGGAAGCTGGGATAATACCAAAAGCGTTCTCCGGGAACTGGACGCTAACCTGGCCGCCATGGGCGTACCACGGTCTATAACCCTAGAAAACACTACACACCAGGACGAGGTCGAGCAGGTACCAGCAGCTTCGAAAGAAGGCTGGGTGGGGACCCCACGAGGGAGAAAGGAACTTCGAAGAGTGCCGTATCTGGCAAGGCTGCGAAACCGCGTTATGGAGGAGATGATTCGGAATACTGAGGCGGCCTCGAGACGCTTCGATAAAGTCCTCTGGGTTAATGATGTCGTTTTTACGGTCAGTTTCGCAAAGCCTTGTGCTTGGAATGAAGATGCACTAACCGCAGCTTGAACGTGATAGGCTGAAGATGTTCTTACGCTCCTTCAAACAAACTGTTGGATTTGGTGGTGAAATGAGATTCTTGGTGATGAGCCGTGGCAGGCGGGCGGGGCCCTTTTTATACCTGCTACGGCCAAGCTACGCTACTGAACCTTAAATACACGAAAGTTCCAACACAAACTCTGGCAGCTATGCCGCAGCTTGCTCCCTAGACTTTGCCCAGCCACCTAATTACTACGACACCTTCGCGTTACGCGAGATCGAGGGCCACAGAACCATCACGCAGACCTGGCCGTATTTCCTTCCGGGGACTTCACGCGACGCTTTGATCTCTGGTTCGGCCGTTCCCGTTTCCTCTTGTTGGAACGGAATGGTCGCTATGGACGCAGCCCCTTTTTACAGCCCAGAACCGCTCAAATTCCGCGGCATACCTGATGGCCTTGCCGCCCTTCACCTCGAGGGCTCGGAATGTTGCCTAGTGCATGCTGACAACCCTCTCAGCAGCTTGAAGGGCGTATGGCTGAACCCAAATGTTAAAGTAGGATACAATCGGCTTGCTTACGACGCCGTAAACTCGCCACTATCACTATGGTTCCCTTATATCGGCGAGCGCCTTAGGGCCATGTCGCACAATAGGTTGGTGACGATTTTTAGTGCACCGCGTCGTATTGCTGAAGACTTGGTTGTTAAGAGAAGGTTGGCCGACTGGGAAGCAACTGTACCTGAGAATAGAGACACCAACGTGAAGACCGGTCTATTCTGCCTTGTCGATGAGATGCAAGTGTTAGTTGAGAATGGCTGGAAACACCTCTAAGCGCTTAGAACTCGAATGAACGAGAAGTACAATGCCTTCGCTCTAGCTTTGTCAGGCTACTAGCCTCATGAAAACACAAAAAAAAGTCCTAAAGAAGAGAAAGAGGACCGGTGTTGAATCACCAAGGTTAATCCCGAGAGAAAAACCCTATATCACATTTGGGGCGCCAGGTCAGTCGGCGGATGAAGACGATAAGGGGTCGTCGCCTAACCGTTCGCCACTAACATCTAGACAGCGGCTAAGTATCTCACAAGCCCGAGAAACACTGGGCTCGCTTAGGTTACACTCCCTGTCAAATCGTGCGAAGCGACCTCAGAGACGCTACTTAAGAGCCCCTTCCTTGAGCTTCCCAAAGTATGGAGGCACGCTTAGACGAAGGCGGCTTAGAGCGTTGTCGAGCCCATCGACAATGTACTACTGATTATATGCGAGGTAAAGGAAGCCTTCTTTCAGGTCAGCCCAATTAAGTCATCGGGAGTGAACAGAATTCCTGCGCCCCTATGGCGCTACTCGTACCGTCGGCGACGAGCCGTAAACTGATGGGCCTGCACTAAGCTGCGATAATATACGCTTTTCGTATTCTCACTTTGCTAGTCGATAGGGTCCAATTTTCTCCTTTTCTCATCGGCCCAGGCGTTCCTTCCCTTGACCTAGTAGGAGCTGAGAAATAAAGTAGAAATAAGCGGAGACGTGAGCGGGTAGTCGGCGCTAAGCTATACCAAGTATGAACGGACTAGTGATTCTGTGCTGGCATTGGCTGAGAGCCATACACAGCATAGCTAACGGCGTGGACGGTCGACGCTGTCGCAGAGGCGCGCACTGTCACGACTTGCACTGAATCAAGTTTAAAGTGGGTTTGGATTGACGAAGTCTCTAAGCTAAAGAAGAAGAAGAAGAAGAAAGGGAAAGGGAGTAAAGATAGGAAAGTTATATAAAGGGGCCTTGGCTCCTCCACGTGGTGATTCCTGATCCGTATTTGGTGAATGCCCCGCACGTGCCTGCTGACTCAGCCACTCCTTTCCTACCCGACGTAGTCACTCGTTGTAAATTCGGTTCGTGACACTTACGCCCCATCGCGAGGAGCTGTGTCGTGTGCTGACCAGGATTACGTGACAGTCACATAACTCATTTGGCGTTATTGTTTTTGGTCACCATCGCACCTCTGTTTCAGCACGCTTACGCCTATATACGCGAATACGTCGTGATCTTTGTATTGCGCGGCCCTTTCCAAAATGTGCATGTGTTCCCCTTAGTATCCCACACTATAAATAGGAAAGATATCATCTTTCACACACCGAACCGACACCGGGTGAGGTTTCCAGGTAAGGCGTGAGTGCACTAAGCCAGCGACAACAGTGGCGAGCCATGTAGCAACGGGTGCAAGTCACAAACAGGACCGGTCATATGTTTGCTAGCTTTCCACTCGCTTCACGACACTCCCATCACTAGGCGCCAGGCACCAGCGTTACACATTTCATATTTCAACTCTCTGCCTTTCGCTGCTTATTAACTTCCTATTGGAATATCATGTGTTTGTACGATAAACCTTAGCTTAATCATTGACGAGAACGGATAAGAAGGTCTCTCCTGAGCCGCCCTCCCAGTCCTTATGCCACTCATGATCAATTGATGGAATCACACAATATTCAACATTTCCTCTTCGACAAATTTTACAACCTTAAATGACCTTCTTTTCCTCGCCGGGAGTAAGCCAACAAACCTTATCCTGAATGCCCTCCGCTTCGAATACGCGTGCCAAGTCATTCCCAAACTGCGTGAAATGTCCCCAGGACTCGAAATGCATCGGGACCAAGATATCCGCTCTGATCTCTCGGAACAGGCGAACAGCCTGCTTGCCGTCCATGGTGATCTGGACCGGGCCACTCGGGAGCGGCGCCACAGCAGCGCCGAGGTTAAGCAGCGCAACGGTGACGTGGTATTTCTCCCGGATCCGTGCCAGCTCGTCGATGTAGACGGTGTCGCCGGAAAAGTAGACGACGTTAGGAAGGCCTCCATTGCTGCCGAACGAATCCGACTCGATGATGAAGCCGGTGCATTCCCCGCCCGGCAAGTGCTGGCACGGCGTCCCGGTGATTCGAAAGTGTTTGCCGCCAGCGATGAGCGGCACCGTTTCCCATGGCCGAAGACCGCGGACCCCTGGCCGCGGTTGCAGGTTTTTAGCGCCGTCGACGGTGGTGAGGACTTTGCGACCATCAAGTAGCTTGCGACCTAGCTCGTCGAGGTTGTCAGGGTGGTCTTCGTGGCTTAAGAGGACGGCGTCGATGGGAGGGAGATCAGCTAATCCAAGGGCAGGACCGTCGGCATTTTTCAGCGTCGCAACTCCCACATCGAATTCGGTGCCGGCAGGGGAGAAGAAAGGGTCTGTGAGAAGATTTATGCCATCGATGTTGAGGACAGCGGTGGCGGTGCCGACGTGCGTAATCTTGAGCGTGCTTTTGAAAGTAGGTGAAGTCATGATGGAAACTGCGAAAGGATGCCAAGAATAAACGTAGCTTGCTAAGGAAGAGAAAGCCAGCATGTTCGCGTCGTACTATATATAAAAACATAGGCAGATTTTTTTTTCGCATCTAGACTTGATGCTTGTAAGATGACGAAGAAAATCGATCCTTCTAGCTACACATTTTTGTTGATTCATAAGCCTCAACCAAGATGAGCGCTATCCCTCTTGATTTGCGGTCTTGGCGGACTTAGATGCCTAATTAGGTTAGCATAACACAGTAGTAACGCTAGTCTTTTTACAGTAGAGAACCTCCATCTTCCCAGTCGTTCCTATTAAAAAGCCTGTTGGATTTGGTGGTGATACCATCAATTGGGAATGAGTGGCATGAGGACTGAGAGGGCCGCTTAGGGGTGCCTCTTATCCGTCCTCTCCCGTAACTAAGATCAAGTTTATTGTACACACACGTGATATTCCAACATCTTCTTATCCGTCCTCGCCAATGACTAAGCTAAGGTTTATCGTACAAACACGTGATATTCTGTTGAATCTTGGTGAGTGAAGAGCAGTGAGGTCAGAAGAGAGAGTAGATTTTGCCTGTCTCCTGAGAGGGAGGTAGGTAGGCTTGCTTATACACGTAAATAAGTGCTTGAATAACCGAGGAGGATAGAGGCCGAGATTTCTATCCGATGCTTGTGAAGATGAGGAGTTTTGAGGTGGTGACAAAGAGTCGATGCTGATCTCAATGCCAAAACAATGTGATGACTGAGGCGGCAAGGCAAAATGGCCTGGCACTAAGTTTCTTTTTTTTTTAAAAAAAAGTATTGCGCCAGAGTAACTCTAAGCAAGGTTACTCTGAGCCGGTGTTGGACCAAGTAAGGTGGTTTCGACACCGTCGGTACACTTGATATGGCTAACAATTTCACACTGCGGGTGTGCACTCTGTTCATTTGCATGCGCTTGGTGTACATTCTGTAAGATTATTGAGAAATGGTCTATTTCTCTATATATTTTGCAATCTACATTGCACGAGGCGGAAGGGAAGGAAACACACAAAGCTAATCCTGATACGGCTGTCGCTACAGACAGATCAAATACTGCATGCAGCAAGCTCAGCGAGCTTATGCCCTTTACAGTACTGAGACTAATGAGCTGTTGGATTGTCGTGTGTATCAACGATGCAATTGACGAGTGGCATGAGGACTAAGAGGGAGGCTCAGGGGAGGCCTCCTTACCCATCCTCTTGTGTGAGTAAGCTAAAGATTATTGTACATATACGTGATCTTCCAACATGAACGTAATCAAGGGCACTTTCCCCTCTCCTTGAATTCCATTGCCAGGGACGGCACGATTGCATTGAACGAATCTTTGGAGCCCCTTTCAAATTCTTCTAAGCCCTGCTTCCCACCAGGAAATGATATGTTAAACTGCAGAGCAACGCGCGCTAGAAAGCTTCGCAATTGGTGCATGGCGACGCCTTTGCCAACATAGTTATAGCGGCCTTTCATCGCGCATTAGTACAAAGCATGACTAGGGAAACGGGACAAGTGCCACTTACCAACCTGGAAAGGAAGCCATGCGTTCCGATCTTTTATTAGCCCTTTGGATTCCTCACTCCTTGACCACCGCTCCGGAAGCCACATGTCCGCCTTCTTAAAGTAGCGCTCATCCCGCTGGACCAGATACGTAGGTATAAAGATATCGATATCTCCAGGGATCTAGAGGTTCCCATTGCCGTGATTCGCAGGATATTTTTCGCCCTTGCAAGGTTCATCACCAGGAATAAGCAGCCCTGAAGCAGGAGTGACACGGGGGTTCCCGCTCGGTACGCCAGGCTTCAGTCGCAGCGTCTCATTGATGATAGCGTCTAGGAGCTCGATACTGTGCGGATCAGATGCGAGAGTCTTGTAGTTAAATGAGCTCGGTCCTGCGGGAAACGTGCTATCAATCCGGCGTTGGAGCATTGCGTATACGTCCGGGCGTTAACTGAGGTAGAACAAGGCGTTCGCCATCCCACTATGCGTCGTGTCCGAGCCGGCGACGACCAACACCCTGATTTCCTCGTGTAAAGCCTCGTTTGTTGGCAACGCTGACGGCCCTCTTTCCTCGTTGGTTTTCAGGAACCAATCCATTAAGTCTTTTGGCCTCGCTGCCTTCTCTTCTGGCGATTTAGCCTTCTAGTTAACTTGCTTTTGGTAGACAAGACTACTGTAGTAGCGGTTGAACTGCTTCATTGCGCCACCCGCTCCCGGAATGGCGAGCATTATGTTTATTAGCCAGGGGGTAGGCTTGACCTGACCCAGCATTTTCAAAGATTGCTTTATTATGGTGATGGCATGGTTCTTAGCGCCAGATTCGAGGTTGCCGAAGTCGCGGCCGAAGCCCACGATACCTATGACGTCGTATGCGAGCCAAGAGCAAAGCTGCGAGATGTTAACGACCTGCCCGTCTCTCGAGCCTTGGTTTTGGTCGCTGTCTAGCTTTGTATCTTTAGTAAGCCGCGATAGTAGTAAGCCGATGCTTCGTTGAATGGCAGCATCATAGCTGGCGATCGACTTCTAGCCCAGCGCGAACTTCTATGTTCGCCGTCGCAGCTTGTGCGTCTCTAGGTCGCGTGTGTGGAAGACACTACGCATTTTGTCGTCGGAGTTCCTCACACCGTAGAAGACTAATTTGCGATATTCCGCCACTGCTGCGAGAGCTGATGCGCGCTTTATGGACAGCTCACGAGGCCCTTTTTTTCCGTTATTTGAGTGCTCCGGAGCTGGAATCTTTTTAAGGGCTTACCGGTTCGCACAACATCTCTATATTTTCGATGCATGTCCTTCAGTTCCTTGTAGTATTGTAATGACCGGGACTGCTTAAATGCATAAAGCTTGGTTAACCTGGCTAGGAATGGACCCGGAAATCTGTTAAGTCTGTGGAAGAATGCTCGATAAACCAAAATCGAGATGGCCGAGGTTTTTGCAAAGCTGGCAGCCGCCACCGCTAAGCGGCAGAGGGAACTAAGGAAGGAGGCAGAATACAGGGAAATATCGAGAACTAGAATAGCGACACACGCAACCAAAAAGATAAATATAAGAGCCGCGGCTATCTCATCGAGTTCAACGCGTCGGAAGATGAACTGATGACAGGCAACTGCAATAACGGTGGAAACGATCCATAGTTGAACGAGGTCGGGGCGAGGATAATAGGAGCTACTCTCCATGCTCGCTTCGGATAAGAGTTGCGGCTTTGGTAACATAATACAACAAGATAAATGATGCACCCAATTTAAAAAAGGTAGGTATCGGCAGTAGTTGCTATTAATATTATGCGGTGTTCGAAAGCGTGCTTTTAAATATTAATTCGTCCATTTAGCTAGCTTCTCTTATATTTGTTGTTCCTCCCGAAATTACGATTCTAGGGTTAGGCATATAAGGACCCACATTTTAAGTGGCAAACTTGGCAGTATTTGCTGTGTTAAGCATTATAAGATAGCAAGACTAACGCTCCGGCGGGTTCCCGATACGTGTTCACCGGCTATCCAACGGAGTGTGCATAACGATTGCCGACTAGCGGTGTTAGGGAGCAATACTAAATATGCCTAAGCGCTATCGAGAATTAAAAATCTTAGGCAATAAAGCGTGACGTAGGCCCATAATGTCTGAAGAATTTTTCTATTAGGTGACGAAGCCCAGGACGCGCGGGTTGTGCCAGGTGTCCCTCGGGCAACCAGGGATGCTATTATTTGTCAGCTCATACGTCTGGATGCTGGAACCGTGTGGCGGGTTTCCGGTTTGATGTTATGATATCAGCGACTCCTAGTCGCATGTCAGGATTACACACTGAGTATAAGTCGATACGTCTCTGGCCTTCCGACAACCAATTAATACTGTTGCGCAGCAATGACTATCATCATCTACCATCTGCAGAGTTCTTCCTCTGAGCGTATCCCGTGGCTTCTTGAGGAGCTGGGAGTGCCTTACGATATAAGACTTTGTCGCAGAGATCAGACAATATTGCGCGGGCCACCAGAGCTAAAGCTGCTGCGAGTCGGAAGCGAATATCCTTTACTTCCGACGCCCGGCGTAACTTGTATGCACCCAAGTGGTAGGGCAGGGATGATTGAGGATGCGCACGTCACGATTACCGAGACAGGCGCGGTCATGGAGTATATCCTTGGCAAGTATGGGGAGGGTCGTTTATCCATCCAGCCGAGCGCCGTCAACATTGCCGAGAACGTTTCTGGTGCCACTGGGGGATCGGCTCGTTAATGCCCACTGTCTAACTGCCTCTCGATTTAAGATTATCCGGCGTGACTGAGGATAATCCGCCTATGCGAGGTGCTCAGGAGCGGCTTGCAGCTGCCCTGAGGATGATGGACGACCGCTTGATGTCAACACAATGGTTTGCAGGGGATGACCTTACAGCACCGGACATCTATTGTGTCTTCCCGCTGTCCACAATGCGGTGTTTTGCCTCTTCCGACCTCAAAGGCGACGAAGGGCTGTTGAGATGGCTTGGGATGTCTCACAGAGGCCAGCCTATCGAAAAGCAATGGACAGAGCAGAGAGGGGAGAGGTGGAAAGTAAAGGATGTTCGCTCTCGATATTTTCAATTACGATTTCAATTCCATTGTTTCTCGTCCTCGTACGGTCTGTTTCCCCGCTCAAACTCTGCCGCCATACGCTCTGCGAGTTCTGTTCTTGATGTTGCCTCCCATATATATTGGGAGCATGGTAATGTGAACTGAAGATGCGAGAGCTCGAACGACGTTCCGCTATAGATATTTTTGGCGGTGCAGCTCTGATGCATTTTCCACACTTGGTGCAGGGCTAGCGCAAACCGCTTTGCCTCTTCAATAGCCGTCCATATGTACAGAGTTTCAGCATCATCAGGGCTAGGCTTGTGGTACTGCGCCACCATGTGGTAGTAATTGAACATGCCTCTCCGATGGCAGCTCCTGACCAGAGCAACAAGAATTTCCATATCCACACCAAGGCCGTCATCCCTGTTTTGGATACATTCGACCATGGTTCCAAAGATAATGCAAAGGAGGATTCCTTGATATGTGCTCATTGGCCAACTAGCATTTTCGAGGACCGTAGCCGAAGAGGAAACGTCCCATCTCTCCTGTGCGAGCGTGAGTAACGGACTGCTCTTCCTGTCTAGCACACGTACCCGCTGCAAGCGTATTGAATCGGAAAGCTTTCTGTAAAGCAACATTGCTACGGGCAATTCGCCTTTCTCCCCACTCGCCAAAATGCCAGTCATGACGACCGCCTGCACAAGCATCGGGGGTTCTGTCTCCGGCCCGAATGATGCTCTGTGGAGAAACGGCCACCGCGGGTGAACCCGTTCGAAATATAGATGTATGTAGTGTGATACGTTGACCGTCCGTTGTTGGAGGTCGAAGCGCGGGCTGTGGTCTAGGATCGCTTTGTCGTATACACATTCCAGGCGTCTCTCCGAGCAGTAGCCACACGGGTTATTTCCGTCGCAACGCGTTTTGCGACGCTTGCAGAGCAAACACGCAGCGACCGATCGAGTTCTGCCAACTTCGCGGCACGGATGGTGGAGTTTGGCGTGTTTGCGGAGCGAGTCCCTGCACGATTACCACGTGATCGCCAGCGTACAGGGACGGCCAAGCCTGAACTCACTGGCGGGTGAACGTGCGCTTACACCAAGGGCAGGGGCGCAGCACTGCTTGATGCTTGCCCATGTGCCGAGTCAAGTGGGACTTGCGAGTATACGAAGCGTCGCAGCCAGCTTGCGGACAACGGAATACGTACGGAGACATAGCGTAGGGAAGAAAAAGCGGAGCTGCGAGATGAGCACAGTCCAGATACCATGAGCGTTTCCTTGTATGGCTGGTTCTGGGGACAAAGATTTAGTTCATTATAACTTCACCCCTGGCGGGTCGCCGAAAGCCGCCGGCGCCGATTGCTAAGACAACACTAGGCGGGGCTAAGGAAAAGCTGGGATTGTGCGAGCTTAAATTGCTCCGGCTGACTGGCTAACCGAGCGGGTCACCGACTTGGAATTAGCGCTAGAAGCATTGCTTAGGAAGCATCCCACTAGCTTCAGCGCGGTGCTATTCCAATGCAACCCTACCTGCTGGCACTCGCTGATTTATAGTGGAATGAGGGATTTGCCGATTTCATGCATTTATTATGCAAGTGCAATCTTATAAGTATATAAATGTTCATACCAGCAGCCGTCATTATTAACATTTCAAGCAACCGCCAATCGACTTTTCTCTCATATTTCTGCAGAAAACCTTGGCAAACCGCGCAATGGCTTCAATCATCAAGAATGTTGCTCTTCTCGGGGTGAGTTTCCAAGGCTGGGTGTTCGGCCTGTACCCTAACTGAGATGCTTCCGATAGGTCTCTGGAAATCTTGGGTTACATGTGCTCGAGGAATTCAGAAACTCTGCTTTCAATCTGAGCATTGTCATCCGCAAAGACTCTAAGTTTGCACCTCCGTATGTGTCTCGCAAATATCACTTTGCCTCCGCCGCAAGGCCCAGAAGTTGGACGTTTACTTACGGTTTTGGTAATAGCTCCGACGTCAAGACCGTACCGTCAGATTTCTCACTTGAGTCTTTGAAATCTAATTTCCACGACCAGGACGCGGTCATCTCTCTTCTTGGGCCCGCGGGCATGGAAATTCAGCAAACCGTGGCTGAAGCAGCCATAGCCGCGGGAGTCAAGCGATTTATTCCCTCTGAGTTTAGCGCTGATACTGCATCACCCGACGTTCTCGAACTCGTTCCATTTCTTCTCCCGAAGCGTCAACTCGTGGAATTTTTGAGGTCCAAGGAAGATACCGGTACGTCCTGGACAGCAATCCCCACGAGCGCCTTCTTGGATTGGGGGCTCGAAACTGGTTTCATGGGCTTCAACCTGAAAGCACGAGAGGTAACTCTGTGGGACGACGGTGAGGCCCTGTTCTCTGCCAATACCCGGGCGATTATTGGGAAGGCCTTGGTGGCGATTTTATCCGACAAAAACCTCGACAAGACGAAGAATCAGTACGTCTACCTTGGCAGCTACACGACCTCGCAGAAGGAAATCCTTGCTATCTGCGAGAAGGTCACGGGCACCAAATGGAAGATTGTGGAAAGGGTAGATGCGTCCGAGCGCATGAAAAAGGTTCATGAGGAGTTGAAGAACAACGACTTTAGTTCCGCTCTGGACCTTCTACGTATCGTGAGCTATGGAAAAGAGAAAGAATTATGCAAGTGGGAAAACCCCTGGAATAAGGAGCTCGGCCTAGCCGATCAATCCCTAGCAGACGATATCGCCGCTCTTTTTAAAGGGAACATAGCTGGAAAGTTTTAGGAGTATCCGCCTTACTTCGATACCAAGCCCTTCAAAATAATGGCTTCCGCACGCATTGGGAAATACAGGCTATGAAATCCGCGCGTTGATTTTCTTTGTTCAAAAGTTCGTTGACTGGAAATTTAGCCTGTGTTGCGTGATGTACGCCGGGATGCTATAATCTCAGCAGGCTGCAATCGGAACCGGGACTGAATCTGCCCGCCCAGGATGGAAGCCTGACTTTGATAATCACGAATGATAAATCCGGTTTTAAGTCCGATACAAGCTTATATATATGATCCTCTTCCGCCGCTACGTTTTGAGTACGTCTTTTGCAGGGTACAGGCACTACATTGCGAGAGCTTTTCTTAAGACAACGATAGCCTCGGCACTACTACAATGGCAACACATGAGACCCTGAACCGGCAGTCCGAGCTTACAGAGGCACTTGACCGTACCGTCTTAGAGGCTGTTCGGAGCTTTTGGTTTCGGCACATTACTGATGATAGTCACCTTGTTGTCCCCGAAGAAGCTGAAGCGCGAGTATGGTTTTCGCAAGGTAATGCCTTCGACCAATCTTGTCGGTATGTGTGATCCATTAAAACATTTTTGATTTATATGTTTAACAATCGTCTGCCACGTCGTAAAAAGCACAAATTTCGGCAGGCAATTGGAGATCATCCGATCCACTCATGCCACCGGAGCAGACATTCTCGCGGCAGCGAAGCCATCATCTGCACTATACTGGATGGCTTTGATTATACTGCTAGACCAGCTCCCTCGAAACTGTTACCGCGGCTCGAATTCCAGAATTGCCTATACCTTGTTCGATCCAAAAGCTCTTTTCGTCGCTTTGCAGGCTATCAAGGCAGGGATCCCGGAATATCCGCAAGTACGGTTTCGACACGCCTACCGCTTCTGGTTCTATATGCCTTTGGAGCACTCAGAGGATTACGGTGTACAGGAAATGTTGACGAGGGAGCACCAAAAGATGTTCGACGAGACCCAGCTGCTTATAGATGGTTTCATTGTCCCGGAAGTCGAAGATACGATGCAGTGTCGGGCTAAGCTTCTTGAGAGGTATCAGGCTTTCGAACACTGGAAGCTGACGCTCCAGAATGTTGTTCGGGAGCACAAGGATCTGATCAAGTGCTTTGGTCGATTCCCCTACCGTAACGCAGCGCTAGGCCGTCAGTCAACAGAAGAAGAGCGGGACTATTTTCAGTCCAAAAAAATGCCAGCTCATTCAAGCTCGGCAGATGACTAGGTTCGGGCCGGACCAAGCAGGTCAAAATGGAGTCCGTATAGCCATGCAAGACAGGGCTGGCAGCCACAGGGGCACATTTTGTAGCAATCTCTTAGAACATGCGGGGCGAAGGCCGTGTTACCAATGGGGTCCCAATTCTATCGTTGCAGTTGACCACCCTGTCAAAGTCATGTGAGGCGTGTGGTTTACACACAAGTAAGGAAGGTGTATATAAACTTATGTTGCCGTCGCGAGCCCAGCTTGAGAGGGCTCAAGGTGAGCCACCGCGAGCCTGGCTCCTCAGGGCTCGGTGGATACGTCCCAAGAGAGTCACGTACGGAGTTACATGTTACATCTTCTTCGTGTGGTGTCCCCACCGACCCTTCCTTTTCCTCACACTGGGGAGGCTGCGCCGTACACTAACTACTTATGGACTTCATGCATGAGCAAGTTATTATGCGTCCGCTTAATAATGGGGTTGTGTGCTGTAGCGTGATGATTACTACACTCTGCCAAGAACCCGTTAGTCTTGGCGGAGTAATCTTCCTTACTGGGCAACCCGAAAAGATAGGATAGTTTAGCAAGGCCCACCGAGGGACACTAGAACACGAAACCTCCTCGCATACAATGGCCTTGCTCGCAACCAAGCTGAGCGTCGGCCCTATCCACTTTAGGGACCTGGACTCGGCCGAGGCGTGCCATAAGAGACCTTGAAACTTATACCAACTCTAAGAGGTAAAAGTACAGCTTCTTCCGTGCGAAAAATAAATAGGAGTATAAGCAGGGAGCCTTCAAAGAGTAGTATTCTGAGGTCCGAATCCTTGGTGTAGAGGATTCGTGTTGGAAAGAGTATTTGACAGGCTACCAAATAACGAAGCTCTTTAAGAGATACTCGACCGAGACACGTGGGTGACTCATGGTAATTCATTATTGGCATGTATTAGGGGGCGAGGCTTAGGTGTCACCTCTTATCCTTAGACCCTAAGGCTAACTACTTTTGGATGCATTTGTGTGCTCTTGTATAGCCATATTCCAACATTTGTCATGTCCCTAAAGCTGAGAGCGTTTAATAAAACGTCAACCATCGCTATAGCACCACCGCTAAAAGACAGTACAGTGTCCCTCACCCTCCTAAATATAAGAAGTAGACTGAGTATTATTTAATAAGGCAGTAGTAGACCGTATTTCCTTACTATTAACTATAAAACAGTACACATGTTAGACAACCTAATTACTACCGCTTATTAGTATTTATTG
The DNA here is from genome assembly GCA_022204955.1 of Macrophomina pseudophaseolina. Lineage (NCBI taxonomy): Eukaryota > Fungi > Ascomycota > Dothideomycetes > Botryosphaeriales > Botryosphaeriaceae > Macrophomina > Macrophomina pseudophaseolina. The sequence goes on from JAJJID010000247.1 coordinate 31,931, forward strand.
ATGGGATACTAGGGAGATCATTTTCTGGGTGGTATTTAAATAGTACATTATGAAAACTCCGCGTATATATATATATCCAAATATATGATATAGCTATGTATCCTTGTATAACATTTACAGATGCTTAGGGTGGAAGAAAACTTAATAATCGTTCGATAATAATTGATTGTTCACGTGATGGGTCACCTGTTTTTTCTACGGGACACTAGTAACTTAATTTTATATTAGCGCGCAGCCCATTTCTCTGAATATTAAGCCCGTAAACGCAATTAAACCTACTACCCGGACTATAGCGGCTAACCCGCTATTGGATATTTCGTCCGCCAAGAAATTCTCCACACACCTTGGCGGAATATTGTACCTTATCCAGACCGCCAGCAAGTCGGGAAATACGGGGCACTAACAAGCGAGGAAAATAGGCTTTCTAGGCCTTTTCTTTTCCTTTTTCTTTCTTTCCTTTTTTTAAGAATCTCAATAAAGTAAAGAGGTTTTCCTAGAGCTTAAATCTATGATATGTCTCATAAGAAATAATTAGATTACGTATTATCGCGCGGTAGATCAGAAATCATAATATGTTCATCGACTGAGAATAATTATTAAGGATTAAAGCAACCAGTCGACACCATGGTGAGCAGTGTTACCCATTCCGAGATACTCCGTCATTTTTACCGACTCATACAATGTCCGCGATTGACGCAACACGCAGGAAATCGCCGCTACAATTATTATTGTTGGCGGTGGGATTGGGGGCCTCTTCACAGCCATCGCACTCCGCTCCTGCTGCGACTACAGCGTTACCGTCCTTGAGAAAAACTCGGCCCTGCGCTGTGCCGGCGGTACCATCGCGCTACAGCCCAGCGCCGTGCGTATCATCAAAGCTTATGGGCTCGGCCCCGTTTTCGAAAAGAATATGCGTGTAGGTCCAGAGGCGCGGTAGCGCTGGCGCAGGTATGACAGTGGTGAGTTGCTGGCGGAAAGGGAGGGAAGATCGTATAAGGAGAATTTTGGGTGCGAGAGCTGGAGTTTCTCGAGGCAGAGACTGTTAGAGAGATGAAGTGAGAGCGGATGTGGTGGTGGGTGCCGATGGTATGTTTGCGAATATTTCGTCCGGCTTTTACCTTTCTTCTTAATGACTTGTATCCATTCCATCGTAACGGCTCTCGCACGAGCTATTTACAGTCATAGATTTAAGTTCAGGCCGTGCTAATTTGTCCACCAGGTATCCATTCTTTTGTGCGCGGCTGCGTGATACCTCGAGACGAGTTCAAAGTGACGACCGCATTGCGCGCTTGGATGGTTAAAATACCGTTAGATGGCGTTGAGAGTCATCCGGCCATTCTGCCATATCTTCAGGATATTAATTTTTGGCTGGGACCAGGCCGACAATAGCTCGCCGGAACAGACTCCCGTCCTCGTAGGCGGACAGAGCTGCGAGCGTGGCCGCGCAGGCCATGGGCGTCATGGCAAAAGTACTTGCCACCTGGTTAGGGCCGACAAGGCCCATGGTATCGTTAAAGCCGGGGACGTAAGACGCTGGACAAACTCCGCCGGTAATGGACTTTCTGAGCGTGATCATGTCAGGCTTATTATCAGGGCCAAGCCAGTCGGAACAAAGCAGTCGGCCAGTCTTTCCCGAACCCATGCGGACCTCATCCGAGATGAAGAGGACGTTGTATTTCTTGCATAGTTGGCGGATTCCAATGCCAAAGCCGATCTCTTCTTCAGCCGCCCTACAACTTCCTTAGCATACATGTCTCAGCCGGGGCCTCGCTATGCGAGACTCAGGTCTTGTTATTTCTCTCATTCATGGCCAACCGTCATCGCGGAAGGCTCGGGGAAATGTGATGGAGAAGGGCTAAGGGCTTACCGCAGCACTCCATGGATAGGATCGATGATGACGGCTGCCACAGAACCATGCATCTCGCTGAACACCGCCTCGAAATCCTCTACGCATCCGTAACGGAGCAAAGCTCCGGTCTTGGGATTCCGATTTGTAACCTGCTTGCTCTCGAGACCGTAGCCTGCTGCAGGTCAGTCGCAATTCCCCTGAGGGCATGTGGACGATGGCGAGCCTACTCTCTTGGCCGCAGCCGGGGTACATGATCGGCCAGACGCCAGCCGTCAGCCCGTGGTAGTTATCGGAACATCCAAGGACCAGCACATCCGCGGGCTTAATGCCTTTCCGCAAGATACCCCACTTTCGCGCGATCTTTATGGCCGAATCTACAGCCTCGGCGCCCGATGTCATCGAGGCAACCTTATCATAGCCGAGGGTCTGACACAGCCTTTTGGCCAGTGGAGGCCATGCGGCGCTGTGCACGGCGATGTTTGATTGGGTGACTTTGGGCGGGTCAGACCTGAGGGTTTGGTACTGGTCTCAAGACTGCTCGGGCCGATGATCAACTACCTCTCAGAAGTGACTCTACAGCCGCAGATGTCACTTGAGGGTGAGCGTGGCCCAAGTTGAGAGTGCCCATGGTGCACGCAAAGTCAATAATCTCCTTGCCGTCGACATCCTTGACGCCATCAATACGGAGGCATGATTTTTTGGGGGCGGGAAGAACGGGGGGGGAGGTGTGCAGCGGCATACTGACCCACATAGTCGAACCCTTTCCGGACACGATGTATCCGGGGAGGGGGGCGAAGCCACCGGCAGTGTATGCTTCATCGTCGGCGAGAAGCTCGCGGACGGCAGCGGACAAGGGTTCGCCGGTTTTGGTGGACATGGTGGCTGTCTATGGAACAACTTGGAGAAAGTATCTCGATGCTGCAAGGGAAACAGAGGGAAATGAGCGGCACTTGGCCCAGCAGAGCGCTATATATACCTTCATCGCACCTGGAGCATTCGGAGTCGATGGTGCTAAGCACGCAAGTCATGCCCCTCGGCCTGGCATAGCGTTGCCGCGCTTACCAACCGCCTGGTACATCCACCCCTAACCATCCCTCCTCTTCGTCGTCCGCTGGCACCCGTTCCGAGGCTGGAAGCAGCAGCCATGCCGCTTGCGACGTGCTCCATGACCGGCTGTCTCGCCTGCCGGCGCCGGCATAAGTGCGACGAGGTGCGCCCTCTCTGCGCAGGCTGCCGCCGCAACAGGCTCCTGTGCACCTGGCCCCCGCCGGCACCTGCCACCGTGGCGTGCTCTCGGCCGGACGAACCCAATGACTGCCATTGCTGCCCACCCAGGCCAGCCCCGGAACCTCCCTCCGCCAGGCCGGGGACCCGAGTCGCTCTGCTTGCACCAACGCTGGCTCTTTGCCAGTTCGAGGCAAGCTTCTCTTTTTGCATGCTCAGCCACCGGCTTTGGGGTGCGCCAAGTCAACTCGCCGCCCGTGTCTCGCCGTCGCGCAGATCAATGACAGGTCGTCAATGCCAACACCCAAGGCTCGCTTTACCACCATTTGCGAGCCGGCAGATGGATGACATTACCGCTTCGGGCTTCTGCGTGCGCAGACTTCCGCCATTTCCTCCCTCTCTCTTTTTTTTCTTTTCCGGGAACAAAACCACTACCTCGCAATCGTTGCCCACCCTGGCTACACTACCGCTTCGCAGCGCGTGGCCTGGGGTTACGAAGAACACACGACCATGCAACCATTAAGCTCTCTTAACCATGGCAGTTCCATATACGGTTTCATGTTCGGCGAAGCTCATCCGCCTTTTTGATTGATCCCTCGGATCTACTGTCTAGCGTGACTGTGTGCACGGCAGGCGGAGGCGCAACCGCCTGAGCTCGAGGCAGAGCATTCCGCTTTCAGGGCTCATATCACGTCTGAAAGGGTCGGGCGGGGCACGCCAAACCGAGATTGTCGAGCAGCTCACGTCATCTATCAAAACGCCCTCCTCATCTACCTCGATCGCGCCTTTCGCGGCCAGGGACCGCCCACGCGACGCTTCTTATCGAAAACAGAGGCGCGCACCGGCTCACACCTGGACTAGTTGGAAGAGCTGTCTTCCTGCTCAGGCGCATGGATGACTAGCATAGAGTCAGCATTTCTTGCCGGATCCTGCATGTTGCGCCAGCGTCAGCGGACCCGACTGATTGGCCGTTTCCGCGGGGTTTAAAGCGGCATGCGGTGGATGCTTCAGGTGCTCCCCGCTGTATTAGAACGCGCTGGGCGAAAACCCGACCATTTGCGGTCCCAGCGGATTGGAGACAATTCTCCTCGAGCAGAATATTGCGTTATGTATAGGCTAGACTATCTCGTCAGCCACGCTAGTTATCATCGAAACACGCCGACGGGCTCGCGGACCTTGTTAGAGTCTGTGTGTCATGAGGGATGCAGGCAACAGAAAGGGTCACAATGTCATGTGTTGTATTCTCCGTAGCGCGGTAGCTTAGTGAGAAAGACTAATGCTAAACGCAACTGACAGGGCCACGGCACGGCGTGTCTGGTGCTCGATCATCTAGGGTAAGCGACAGCGAAACAGAGCGGGATTCATTCGAGCGACCCACACAAGGAAGCTGGTCAATGTGCTCGTGTCGGAGCTCGGATAACGACTGCATCCGGTGAGTTCACTGCCTTAGTTCGGCTTCGTCCGCTGCCATCCATGTTTATACAATTGTACGTGAATACATACATATATATATATATATATATATATATCTTTGACCTTCTTCCGCAGAATCTGCACTGTTAACTCTTCATCGTCCATAGAAGCGCGCGCGCACACACACCTCCTCTTTCTGCCTCCTTTCCTTCTCCATCCTCACCTCTTCTCTCTCTCGCGTCTCTCCCTCTCTCTCTCCCTTGCCACCAATCATGTCTTCCAAAGAATACACATCGCCCGCTCGCAATTCTGTGGCGTACGTAAACGGCAAAGTTTACACCGTCAATAAAGCTCAGCCATGGGCGGAAGCATTCATCGTCACCCCCGAAGGAAAATTCAGCACCGTCGGCAGTACTTCAGAAATCATGGCCGAGGTTAAGAAAGGCTCCATGGTCTTGTATGACTTGAGGCAAGTTCGTCATGCCCGGGATCCACGATGCCCATGTGCACACCGTCATCTCTGGTTCCGGCTTAATAAGCTAGGTTCAGACGGGAATGGACGTCACCAAAGACAACCTCGTCGAGCGAATTAAAAAATCCACCTGCTTATGTGTCTACAACCATGTCTACGAGGACTAGATTGTTGGTGGTGTTGGTTTCGGGTTCGACGACTTTGATCGCGCTCTCCTCGACAAGGACTTTCCCAACGCTCCGGTCGTCCTCGTAGGCGGAGGTTGCCACAGCTGGTACACCAACACTGCTGCTCTCGAGCGCGCCGGATACAACGTCGCACGGGGCGAGGCAGATCCGTTTAGTGGCAAGTATGAGCTCAGGCAGGATGGCAGTCTTAACGGATCATTAAAGGACCAGGCGGGAATCCGGCTCATGGCAGCAGTGCCTAAACCTCCCCAAGCGCATGTCAAGAGGCTGGTCAAGCGCGCTATTCGCGAAATGCATCGCCATGGCGTCACCTCCTGCCAGGACGCCAGCTCTACCGAGATGTTTCTTTCTGCTCTCAGCGAGCTCGAGGCCGAGCGAGATTTAAAAATGCACTTTTCGACGCACTGCCTGTATAAGAATGAATGGCTCACCGGCGAAGTTCAAAGCCCCGCGGACAAACTGGTTATGAGCGCGGAGAGATACCAAAGCCGGCACGTCAATACAAGATTCGTCAAAATGATGATGGACGGAGCCTGCACACCCGATCTGATGAGCCACTCTGATGTGGATGAACACGGTAACCCAGACAAGAGCAAGCTCCTCCTGCCGGACATTGCAGAGCTTGTCGACAAATTTGACGCCAAAGGCATTACTTGCAAGATCCACTGTATGGGTTACGGTGGAGCCAAGACGGCGCTTGATGCCTACCAGAGCCTTCGAGAGAAGCGACCCGATGTTCCGAGGCACGAGATTGCGCACTGCACGCGAGTCCTTCCTGGTCGGTCACTTCACCCTAAACCTATGATAAATGATGCTCGCTGACTATGCATTTTGCTTCGGCGATTAGAGGATTTCCTGCGCTTCAAGAAGCTTAACGTTACCGCCGAGATGTCGCCTGCCATGTGTTTCGACAATGTCCGTCACGGGTACCTACAAATGATGAAGCACTACTTTAAGAGCATGCTTCAAGGAGACGCCCACATCACTATTGGAAGTGATTGGGCGCACGGAATTGAATTGTCTATACTCCGTAACACTGCAGTTGTGTAACGAGCGGGCCTCTGCCTCTAAGGATCCAAACACCAAAGAGGGAGAAAACCTGTCGAGGGGGTTTTCCTTGAGTGGGTACAAGAAAAGGGTGAGAGTAAGTCGAACACGTGACAAGACTAAGCACTACGTACGAAGGCCGTGTTACTAATAATTAGTACTAAATTATTATTAAAGAAATTAACCACGAAGGTCAAAGCTATCTAAGGAGTGTAGTATATATACTAGTAGAAAAAGTTTATATAATCTAGTGTTGCTATATGTCGCCGCGGCTCTAGTAGGCGACAGTTGCCTTATGTCGCCCGCGCTCCCATAGGCGACATGTGGGTCGGTCACGTGAGTCACGTGAGGACAACTCACGTGAAGAGTCCCTCTGTCCGATCCTTCCCTCGTTTCCTTCATTCTGACCTTCCTTTCTCCAGCGTGGAGGCCGCGCCGTAACAAGTTGTTGTAGAGACTGTCGGCGCAGACAAGGTCTTAGAAATCATCACGCTCGCGGGTGCCGTAGCGACTGCAAGAGAGCAGGTAAAGGAACCATTTACTGTTATAAGAACAGATCAAATACTCAATTCCTCGATTAGGAAGCAGGATCAATCGAATCTGGGAAATTAGCGAATTTCATATGCGTCGACAGAGACCTCACGCAGGGTGACTTCGCACACGCAGAAGTGATGAAGACTTGGTTCGTAGAAGAACTCGTATATGAGAACGCCTAAGAAGTAACGAGGCTTCATCTTATATTAAATCCATCACTTTGTAAGGAACTTTCTGCGCCATCAATGGGGCGAAACTGATAGACACAGTCTAAAGCCGCTTCTGCAGCTGCGAGGTTTGATGCGTTTCGATCTTTTCGGCAGAATTATCCTTGTGGAGAGGCTGGGTCGATATGGTGAGTAGACGGCGGGTGACCTTGGTCGGGGCATGAGATATTGCATACGCATTGTTTTAGTTAAACACTCGGTCATTTTGCGCCATATAATGCACGTCCCTAAGACAATCTCCGCCTCCCCCCCTAACTCTAACTAGCAAGCCTACCTTATCATTTTCTCCTGCCAGCCGGGCAGCTGAGCGTAACAGCGGTGAACTCTTTAAATGTCGGTAAATCAACAGGCCGAGGAACCGGGCGTCATTGAGCATGTTGCGTGTGCGGCCCGATAAGGCTACCGTGAGTTACGTTCAATTCCGAAGGCGGACCTCATTGTGTCTTGCCTATATTGAACTGAACAGCGTCGGGCGAGACTTTGCTCAATCCTCTCTTCCGTACTGTCGGCTGGTAGGGAGCAATAGCTTGGTCCAGCTTAAACTTTCCATACGGACGCCCACTAACGAAGCACTAAGAACAGGGTGGGCGGTTTCCACCACACTTCATAAAGGATTGGAGAATGATTCCCTCACCAAGATGGCAGGGATCGAGATGCTTACGCCGATTTTATGGGCCCGGCAGGTGTGGCAAGCTGCTGTCTGCTTCGTCCTCATGCCCGTATTCTAACAGCGGTCCTTGTCTGACGTAGAACAAGACTGGACGATGGAGTTTGGCAGCAGAACGAGGCCACGGTACAGCACCGGAGTAACGAGAAACGGTGTCTGGCAGAAGTCAGGATCAAGCAAGGAAGCTCGCCAAGCCCAGCGTATTCTTGGCGGGTAATGATGCCTAATGTGGTTTAAACTGTGCAATCATTAGGAAAAGCGTGGAGGGTTCGAGAACGCTCATGCAAACTTCTATTGTTGCGGCGCACTCTGAATTAGTCAAGGGGAGGGCCGGACCCACTACAGAACAGCCAAGACAGACCGCTATATCCACTCCAGTGGCTCAACAATCAAGATACCGTACCCGTGCAAAGTCCAGGGCGCACGGCGAAGGCACTAATTACCCTGTCCCCATTACCAATACTTTGGAGTCGCATTGTTCAACAAAGAGTTCCTCACATATAGTAACACTTCATTCTTTACAAGTTAGGGCTACTAGCGAGTTTAATAGCCACTAGCATCAATAATCTATAAGCCGCTGTGATATAATTTAACAAAGCACTTTAAGGCTTAGTTTTTCTAGTAATGCGTATCTGTTGGAACATCACGTGTATTTGATTTCCTGCCAAGTGTAGTCTATGCAGGGAGGATAAAAGGCCACTCCACGGCCTCTCGCTTCCAACACCATGCCAAATTATGCCAATTCATCCCATTACTATTGAATAAGCTGTCACTGCACTTACCCCAACAGGACACCTTAGGTAACCACTCGGCTAGTAGCGCATTTATACGCTTAGGATCCTTTTTAAGCTTAATAAATGGCGTAATCTCTTATAGGATCTTACGGCTACTAAAGTTACTCCTAATGGTTTAGATTAGGCGAATATAGCGGGTAAGTAATAGCTTAATACACACTAGATCTATTATATAACTAGTATATTATATAATAGTAGTGCTATACTACTTGTTTTTCTAATACTTTAATATAGGATTTACTAATGTAGCCTTACTTAGAAGAGTCTAAATCATATTTATAATGTATAAATTAGATACTCTTATCTCGCCTAAAAGCCGTCCTACACTATATGCCTTATTTTCTTCCTAAGTGGTCTTATATTAAGCCGACTTTAGTCCTACTAACCTTACTACTACTTTAGTTTTACTAACCCTCTTTTACTTATTTTAAACCCCAAAACGCTTTCTACGTTCTAGGAAACCGGGTTCTTGTTGGAATAAGTGCAGTGACAGCTTGTTCAGTAGTAATCGGATAAACTAGTATAGGTCGCCATGCATCGTTAAGGGAGGCGCTAAGGGCTTCCCTTATAGCTATACTAGCTACTGTGATGTAATAGTGGTGTAACACGCTTGCTTGCTGAAATAGGTATGTGACAAGCCAAAACACTTATGAATTAAATGTTCTAATAGTTTTTATATTTCTAGCTCCCTCTGCCAACCAGCGTTACCTAATATTTGTTACTTATTTATCGTTGCTAATTTACTTATTCTTATTAAACGCGACTCTTATAGTCTCTATATTACCCCCTATATATAAGCAATTATGCGCCTTAGATTCGTTATAAGATTACACTTTCTTATTAAATGGACATCTTGTTATTTAGTATTATAGGCATTTAGTTAGCATTAGTAGTATTATTTAACAGAGCAGCGGCATCTTCGCAATTAATGACCGTTCACTTTATTCGGCAATAGATTTTCTCGCTCTCTAATACTTTGATCCCTAGAGGTGAAATCCCACCGATCTATAAAAGACGAGTCGATCTTAGAGTCTGATATAACTTACTTCCCGTTAAACAACAAGCGTTAAAGAATTTTCAGGGGCTTACTAGCCCTATACTGTACTATGAAGTGGATCCTTACACCGCTCGTGGCCATCTACGTAGCATTATTACTTGACTCTACTCACTACTAATTCCAAGTTTTGCATCGCGGAGGATGAGATGAAGCAAAAGATTAAGTAGACGGTGATGAACTATATGATTATAAACAATTCATGCAATTATTACAACACACGTTTATATTTATAGCCTAGGTTTATCCCTACGACTGCAAGCTTTTACGTGTTCTCTAACAAGTAGACTAAACCAGCCCAAATTTCCTCCCCACTCGGCAAGATATGCGCCGCAGGCAAGATAAAGCCGCATTTACCGGTATCCCTCAACTCGACAGTTATACTGTACTTGGCTCCTGCGTTGTCGAACGCGTAGTCGACCGAGTTACCCGAGGCTTCGTAGATGGTGCTGCAGATGGGGCCAGCTTCGAAGGTGGTGTTGTGCACGGCTTTGATAGCAGCGACCGTGCCCTCGGCAAGCTTCTTGTAATTCGCGACGTCGGGGACTGTGCCGGAGCAAGTATAGCCGTAAGGATACATCCAAAGTTGGGAGTATGCATGAAAGTCCATATAGAGTTGGACACCCTTGCCCGCGGCGATACTCTCGAGATGGCTTTTAAGGGCCTTGGTTTCCACGCCGTCGCCGGCCGAGAGGCCTCTGTAGTCCTGTTTGCAGGGAGAGTCGCTTGCGCCGCCGGGCTGGCTCCAGGACTTGTGCGGCCAGTTGCGATTGATGTCGCGGCCAACGCATGATTCAGAAGGCGCAGGTTGTCGGTTCTTGCGCCACATACGGTCGAAAGTCTGGGCGTAGGAGAAGCCGTCTGGGTTGGCTACAGGGATGATGTAGAAGTCATATTTGTCCCTGTAAGCTGCAGCATCGGATTTAGTGAGGAGTTGGTACGCGGCATATTCGACGACCTTTGACGGGCTATTATTAGATATTTCCCCTTATGCTGAGATCAAGAGATTGCGGGGTATTATTGTGGTGATCTATTCTCGTGCGTGGACAGTTGCGTGCCACACAATGCCGGCCCTCGAGCCTTTACCTCCGTTGCCCCAGATGTGAATTCCGGTTAAGTCACGACCTTCGTTCGACTTTCCGGCTGAAAAAACTTCTGAGTTTTCTGGAAACGCAGCAGCGAGGTCCGTAATCCACTGCATGTGGTCTGCGAGCGAGTGGTGGGCATTGAACCATGTGCTTTTTGGGACCGTATTCCTTGATACGTGGGCACCGGATTTGGCTGAGAGCTTAGTTAACGCCACGAGTAGATTGGATTAGGGATGATCTGCGATAAAGCTACCGGCATATACGGGAAACTCAGCCTCCACCGCGATACTCTCGCCCAGATTGGAATGCATAAGTTCTGTGTCCCATTCTTGGGTAAATGATTGGAAATCTTTGAGTGCAGTGGGAGGCACGGCCACATCGACAATTTTGCTCGTTTCTGGGTGGGCCTTCCAAGTCTTAAGCTCCAGCTTCGTTATGAGTTCGCTGAGCCTCGCGCCGTTTGAGCTGATATTGATCCGATGGACCGTTCAGCCGTCGTAGTCAACCTTCTTCGTGTTGGTAGTAATGGCAAAGGCGAGATGAAGGAAGGTGAAGCTAAGAGCGAGGGGTTTCATAACTAAAGAATGAAGAAGATTAGGAGGTAAGGCTTGGACGTTAGAAGAAGTACGCACGACAATCTTTATATTCTTAGCTAAAAGCCAGCTTAACTTGTCGATCGACTTCGCGTCGTAGCCGCTTATTGTACCTTCCCTTCGAGACATAGTCTCTATCTGAAACAACGTTTGGGGCAAAGAAGCTCGTTTCTATATGAAGATTCGCCTTTATAGCGGTTAGTATGCTTGAAGGCTGCATGACTTATTTTATGCAGTGCACATCCTAGCTTCTCAATCATCCATGTCCTTTGAACGAAATCGTCGATTACCAGCCCATTCTTCGATTTTCTATTAGATGTCTTACTGTGGCATCGGGCGAGAGTAGTGTAAACACTATGGTTTTATCCGTAGTTCGTTTAGTGGAGATTCCGCGAAAAGGGGTTAACGTGGCCTTTGCGAGCCACTTCAGCAACCAGATATCATGATTCTCAGAGCACTGCGCATATGACACCCTCGTTGCTGGATCTGCAGTGACCGAAAAAACGGCTGCAATCATAGGGTTCTATTCGCTGCCATAGTTTCACCGAGAGAATTCGTAATACTGGAAGCCACCGCCACAAAATATTAATGCGAATAAGCCCTCCTCCTAAACATAGAGCTATACGCCTTGGCGGAAAATCATCCCTGTTTAAGTAACACGTGTATGCCCTAAAACGGACTTACTCCTATCACTAGGTCGTCAGGATATCACAAGATTTATGCCAACACTCTTTCTGGGGGCCGTTAGGCGTATTCGTCGGGTAGCTCGGGCTTTCTAGGGGGCCGTTGCAGTAGGCAGAGGAGGGTCGCACAATGTTGGGGTATAAATAATCGACAAGTTTACCCCAAGGGCCCTATCTACCGTAGGCGAGTGAAGTGAGTATACTAGGAAGTGGTGTTCGTAGCCGATGGTGGTGACCGCGTCTGCTCCGATTGTCAAGTTAGATGGTGATGACGACGACGATGACGACGACGACGACGATGATGATTCATACACCCCGTCGGTCACCACGGGCCATAGGGAAGGACTAACGCTTAAGTTAGATGGTCAGAGCCTTGGCATTGTGATCGTGGTGTTGTTGTTGTTGAGTCATTAGGGTGGTCTCGGGCGCTTCACGTCTTGGCTACCCACTGCCGTAATTTGGCCAGGAAAATTCATGATACGAGGAGTCACCTCTATTGATGAGACACCAGCCGGAGTGAGTGAGGAAAGGACAGCTCCACTCCCCACCAAAGACTCTGTCACCTCGTTACAGAGAATCCATAGTCCCGATCACGCCCTCAAAAGCAGGAGGTGCGCCCACGATCTAACGCACTGTCCTTAGGATCGCTTAGATCACCAGATCACGATGAGCTACCCGGTCATCCATCTTGGTCCTGTCAGAACACTCTATTTACATAGGCCTCGCTCGTTTAAAATAGATAGGACCCTGGTGGTCAACTTGTCAATTGATTCTGATGGCGCATGGTCCCGCAAGCCTCAAAATCGGAACCAGTCCGGGAACTGAGGATGGAATTCTGATCATCCTCTGGGGTAATGAGTGGCGTTGGCTAATGATCTCTCGAACTATCAGCAAGGCGAACAGGAAACCTAGACAACTCAGGCTATCAGCTTAAATCAGCCAACGATTGGGTTTATGTTCCATTAGATTCTGTTGGATTTGGTGGTGATACCATCATTTGAGAATGAGTGGCATGAGGCGTGAGAGGGACGCTCAGGGGAGTCCTCTTATCCGTCCTCTTCCATGACTAAGCTAAAGTTTATTGTACACACACGTGATATTCCAACAGATTCTTACCCCAATACCTCGTTCACACCTTCCCTGCCTATTCCAATGGCCCTCAGAAACCCTGCGTTACCCGAGGATACGCCTAATCTCCCCAAGAAAGAGTCACAGCATAACACTAGGACCATTCTCGACAACTCTATCACTAAATATCTAGCTATATCTACTCTGTCTTCCCTTAACTTTTCCATCGGCTCTGGCAACGGTCTTGTAAACCCCCGAGGGCCTGGAGATTGACGTCGGTTCGTTTGAGGAAGAACGAGCGTTACCTAAACAGGAATGTTGTACCGCCAAGATGTATAGCGTTATTTTCAGTACGAGGGCTTGCTCACAACCTAGATGAGTCGTAGACGGCGCTTCGTGTACGCGGAATAACGTCCTTGCAGTTACGGGCGCGTCGTAATACGAATCTACGCCCTCCATTTAATTGTCTTTAGCGCAAATGACTCTTAGCTCGCTACGATTCAGTGCTCATTCAGGTACCTACTTAACAAGAGGCTAACGGCTATTCCGGGTTGCTATAAAGAGTCTCATATCCAACGCAAGTATCAATTCTCACGGCTCTACGAAGTCGGTCTCGTCACTATGCGCTTCTTCACCTCCTTGTTGGCTACCGCTGCCGCCTACACTAGCCTTGCCCTCGCTGCCCCAGCTGTACAGCGCGACAAGCGATCTCTTGTCGAACGTGCTGGAGTCGTGTACAATGTCTTTGAACACGCAGCGACGGGCGCGAGACTTGAGTTTGTCCACAACTCAGGAATTTGCGAGACTACACCAGGGGTCAATCAATATTCTGGTTATCTATCTGTTGGTGAAAATATGAACATGTGGTTTTGGTTGGCTTCTGTCGTATATTCAACACCGAGGCTGAATGCTAATCGTTTAAAGGTTCTTCGAAGCGCGTCAGGAGCCATCGACTGCACCGCTCGCAGCCTGGTTTGGTGGTGGTCCTGGGTAAGTCTAAATGTGTTCCTATATTTTCAAAATAGGCCGCGCCTTCCACGACACTCGTCAGCAGTTGTAAAGATCGCGTGGGTCTTGCGCATCCTTATTGAATATTTAGAATGCTACTGCCTCTTCTGATCTAGTATTAAGCGCAGTATGCTTCCACTAGAAGGACGTTGCTGACCTTTACGCTTCTATTACCTTATGCAGTGTCTCCAGCACGAAGGGAGCGTTTGAGAACGGCCCATGCAGATTTAACGGGAATACATCTGACATATCACCCGTCAACCATACTTTCAGCTTTAATAACTACGTCAACGTGCTTTATATCGATCAGCCCATCAGCGTTGGATTTTCCTATGGCAACAACACCGTCAATTCCACTGAAGCTGCTGCTCCATTGGTGTGGAAGTTTATCCAGGCCTTCTATTCATCGTTTCCGGAATACAAGTCACGAGACTTTGGCATCTTCACAGAGTCCTACGGTGGCCACTATGGTCCAGAATTTGCAAAGTATATCCTAGAGCAGAACGAAGCTAAGGCTGGTGAGAAGATTAATATTATAGCCCTGGGCATCAACAACGGCTGGTTTGATGCAGCTATACAGATACCGGCATACGTCACATTCTCCTACAATAATTCTTATAGGCCCCTCATCTCAAAGTCTCAGTACGACGCTTTGATGCATGCGGTTATCACCGAGTGTGTTCCGGCTATTGAACAGTGCGCGCAGAGTGGCACCAATGCGGACTGCGTAAAATCTAACGACACCTGTTATAACTTGGTGGAGCATCCTCTGTACAACGCAATCTATTTCAACGATTACGACATCCGCGAAGGGTACGACGCTGACGGGCCGCCAAATGCGAAAAGTGATCAGTACCTGCAGAGTCCAGCAATTATGAAAAATATCGGAGCGCAGAACACCTTCAAACCGTTCGCAGATTCGGTCTTCTACGATTTTGCCGCGACTGGAGACTGTAAGTCTACCGTGTTCGTCGGGCGACCTATGCTTATTCCTCTTAGTCCATCGATCGTTTCTCAGTAGTCTCAGTGATGTTGTATCGGCTGGCGTTACCACACTGATTTGGGCTGGTGATGCGGAGTAAGCTTCTCCTTCCCATATCATCTCCCTGTTGTAATGCAACCTAATCTTCGGCTAGCTGGAAATGCAACTGGTACGGAGTCATTGATGTCGCCAACTCAATCGAATACTCTGGTCAAATCGCATTTGCCGGTAAGACGTTGGATCCGTATACAGTTAATGGAAAGGAAGGTGGCGCATTTAAAACTCAGGGCAACTTGTCGTTCTTAAGGGTGTATGACGCAGGTCATGCACTTACCTGGTACCAGCCGGAATTGGCTCTTCAAGCTTTCGTGCAAACGATGAGGAAGGAGTCCATTACATCAACGTGAGTACGTATTTAGCCTAGAGTATAATTAAAGATAGGGCGCCACTTGAGCTACATCTGTTATTCAATTAGTCGATTTAGCGTACATGCTATCAGGCTCTCCTCAGACGCGTAGTATATATAGCAGCTCGAAAATATAAAGAGCAGTCTTCAGCGCTTGAATAAGGCGGAGAGGCCGATACTAAGCTACTATTAGCCACAGTCCCCGTGGCTTGATCGCTGCATGTGCCCAAAGAGTCGTTTATATTTTCCCTCTTTTTTGCTTTTAATTCCAAGTTGTTGACCGTGGTAAGTGTCGAGGGGTGGTCTGGCCCAAGTGCAATCTCGTACCCTTTTCGCGCCCATTGGTACATCACTTCTGCCTCGACCGGTTTTGCCCTAATTAGAGTAGAGAATACCTGTTGGAACAAGTGATGTGACAGCTTATTCAGTAGTGAAAGGCATTGATTGGCATGAAGAGGGAGAGGGTTGGTGACCCGACCGCCTCTTATACGAGTGATTGTAGCTAAGCGATGTGGTGTGATAATAAGGAGACCTTGAAACGCGTGATTGATCCAACAATACCTATAGGTATAAGAGAAGCCCGTACGGCCTCCCTCTACCAGACATGCCAACTCATCTTCATCAGTTGTACCAAGGCTGCCAATTAGTCATTTTCCAACACATTCCGAAGACGCCGTCGTGGGGTTAGCCAGCGCTTAGCGACCTGCTGTCCCGAAGCATGCGATCTTCTAAACTTTAGAGCCATTCTCGCCAGACTGTGATCTCAATAATGGTTTAGGACATGGATTTTCCACTCCTAGACACAACTGTCGATATTATATCTTTTTGACAAGTAAAACAGGGTGCAGACGAAAAGTTGAGGCGGTTCGATGGCGTTGAATTGGTCAAGGAAGATATTGAAGAAGAATTTTTCGAAACAGAACGATAGAAGAAAGTAAAAATAAATGTATTCGAAATTGTGAGTGTCGTAGACGCTTGCTCGTGAGCTTGACCGTTCCTTGCTTTTTTTTCTACAAAGGAAAGCTCTCCTTTATATCCGGGTTTCATTAGATACATTGTGCCAATAGAGGCATGCGGTGCCCATGCCCGTATTTTCGCAAAACTCTGGACGAGGTCAATGGGACGTGGGCAGCCGTACTATGGCTTTAGCCGTATCGCTCTTGATGACGCTTCTATAATAAGGTGTTGGACCGAAAAAAGCACGGCGCCGCACTGTGATTCAGTGCGAATTGGTTGAATTATGTTCTAATATAAGGGGTTAAGTAGCCTTTGCAAGCTATTTTAGCCACGCGGATATCGTTACTCTTCGTGCACGATGTAAAGAGCAGCCTTGACACTAGACCCACGGCAACAAAAGGTACGGCTCCAATCATAGCAAGAGATTCTCAATCCAAAAATGATAGAGGGCTATTGATGTCTGTCGCGTTAAAGCAAACAAAGTTTGTCTCTGCACTGCTGCATTAAACATGCGCATATATAGCGTAACCTTTATCAACTCTGAGAAACACACAAGCGATACATGACTTGCATGTAGGACACGTATGTAGGACGCGTATGCAGGACGCGTATGCGTATAGCCGCCGAGCGATAATTTGTGTGACGCTTCGTCTTCATCACCGGCGATCATTGTACGGATAAACGCTTCAGCCCACGATCAAGTGGTTATTGAATTAGGAATTATTTTCCGCCAAGAGCAGTGGAGACTTAGCGGCATACGTTACTTTATAATGTTAAGCCTTAAGTTTCCGGCCGTGTCGCCGACATCTTTAGGCAAAAGCTTCCTAGAAGTGAACTGTCGCCTAATTAGCGCTAAGGCCTATATTTAGCAGTCGTGTTAAGGTGCAAGATTGCGCATCTACGGGGAGGCTGGACGTGCCCGAATCCATCATTTAGTACACGGTCAAGCAAGCAACGCAGCGCAACAAGAGCAGGAGCTCGGTATATACCGGCCGGCCTAAGACATATTTAGACAGTGATAAACGTAAGATTATTCGCATTAATCGACTCGGCTGCTTGTAACGTATGAGAAGCTCTAAGAAGTTAATCTAAACCTCGTAGGTGAGAGTCTAGTTTTTAAAATCTCTAATCTCTTTCTTATAAATGTTCTTTCTCTACGGAAACTCTACTTCATCGCTATGTCTAGTATTCCTCTACGCTATATAGGCGTTGTTTCTAGACGGGCTTCTATTACCGCCTTATCTAAGCCTATGCGCGTCATCTTCTCTCACGGCTAATTTTCCCGTGCGGCTCTACTATCCGTAAGGGCTTCAGGCCCCTGCGGTGCCCTTTCCCGTGCAGGCCTCCTACCCGTCGGGTTATGAAGCCCATTTCCTCTAGGCCCCGTAATAGTTAGTATTAGGACTACTTTTTAATGGTGCGGCGGTATGTTTATTATTAATTACCGTTTAATACATTCTAATATCTAGACTAAGACCCGACGGCTCTTGGCGGAAAAGATTTCCTCATTAGATGCATCACATGACTGTCGGCTGAGGCTTTTGTTATGCAGATGTTTACTTGTGAAGGTGTAGCGTTACATAAAGCTACTCACGGTAGGTATCTGCTTACGCGTCCTATATACGCGTCCTGCATACGTGTCAATGGCCGCTTGGGTATTTCTCAAGTTCATGGGGTATGCACTAGCATTGCCTTTGCTCAATGCGGCAATGTAGAGACAAACTTAGCCTTACCTCGACGCCACAGACACCTCTCCATCAATTTCGGACTAGGTATCCTTCGCGGTCACCGTACTCACTCCACTTTAGACGTGCTCTCTTGGCCTCGTACAGATGTATTCTGAAATACGAACGCAGATACCGCATGCCTTCATGGACCACAGCGCCTAGTACTGTTAGAGCATGCGTATATAAGAGTGCTTTTTCCTCATAGCAGAAAAAAAAATTGCAGTTCCAGCTCATCATCAAGCCGCAACGCTTTGGGAACTACTTGAACGTTATTTCAGCTCATTCCATCCACTTCCAGAAAATTCTTCACCAATATCTTCAAAATCGCGCTATTCCCACCCAGCATGCGTTCCCAATTCCTTCTCCTTGCCGCCACCAGCGTTTCCTTGGCTCAATGCGCCGCCCTCCCGACTTCAGACGATGCAGTGCTTGTTGCTGCTGTTGCTCCGCGTACCAACGATATTGTGGACAAGTCCGAGCACGCTTACAATGATAACTACAACGGCAAGGATCTCTCTATCGATTACGCTGTCGGCGGCATCGATGAAAACGGTCTTCAGGAGGGTCCCGAATTTTGCGGAGTCGAGAGAAAAGACGAGAAGAGCGCTGGAGGCCGTCAGAGTCTGATTAAGAGCCTGCCTCGCGGGTGCGTAGTTAACATAGATGTGTAACGAGCGGGCCTCTACCTCTAGGGATCCAAACACCAAAGAGGGAGAAAACCTATCGAAGGGTTTCCTTGAGTGGGTATAAGAAGAGGGTGAGAGCAAGTCGAACACGTAATAAGACTAAGCACTACGTACGAAGGCCGTGTTACCAATAGAGTCCAAATTCTATTATTAAAGACTATTGTTGAAGTTAACCACGAAGGTCAAAGCTATCTAAGGAGTATGGTATATATACTAGTGGGAAAGTTCATATAATCTGGTGTTGCTATATGTCGCCGCGGCTCTAGTAGGCGACATGTGGGTCAGTCACGTGAGTCACGTAAGGACAACTCACGTGAAGAGTCCCTCTGTCCGATCCTTCCCTCGTTTCCTTCATTCTGACCTTCCTTTCTCCACCGTGGAGGCCGCGCCGTAATAAGATGGAGACGATGAAGTCGATGGGGACGATGAACTTGATGGAGACGATGGAGTCGATGGAGAGGACGGAATTAGTGGAGACGATGGAGAGGACGGAATTAGTGGAGACGATGGAGTTAATGGAGACTACGAAGTTAGTGGAGACGATGGAGATGACGAAGTCGATGGAGACGATAGAGTAGACGAAGCCGGTGGACTGGATGAAAATGACAGGGTGTAACGACGGGCCTTCTTCTACCTGGTTCCGGAGTCGCCTGGTAGGTTGGAAGTGTCGAAGGGTTTACCTTGAAGCGAAGAGTAGGGAGCAAAGATGTCTGCAGAAAGTATTGTCACGTAAGTACGCGTTTATTAAAGGCCTGTTACCTTTAATGGGGTTGTATTGGAGCTTTGAGTTGACTACAAACAATAACGTACTATCTAAGGAGTATAACTCCACACTATAAGAAAGGTAAAACTATTTTTCATAAGCCCCTTACAACATCCCACTCGAGGTCACTTCTCGAACAACGACTAGTATGTTTTTAAGCCCAGTCATTTAAGAAGCCCCAGAGGAATCCTCGGTTGGACCGATGTGACATGATGATTCATGCCAGGAATCCTGATGGATTTTAGCTGAGAAAGACGTTCTGTGGAATTGACCCCCACGGGCCATAGGGAAGGACTAGCGCTAAGTAAACTGTTACCTTGATTAACTCCCCGTTCATTCAGCAACCTCATCCCTAGAGAACGTTAGGGAAACTCACGGTAATCATGGTTCTGAAAGACAACAGAACAAGGGAACTTGGGAGAAAAAGTGCCAAAAAGGATAATAAAAAAGGAAGGAAAAACAAAAAACTAACTCTCACTGAAGCCATAAGATTCCCAAGCCTAAACCTGGTTAATGCTCGGGACGTCTTCCTAAATGCTGCCAGTCCCTGTGCCAGCGTGGTAGCTAGCTAGACTCTGGATACTAGATGGCTTCGTCAATTTTATTACTATGCGACTACCTACAGCCGCACTGACGCGAACGAAAATGCCGCTATTGCCTTGACAGTTGCTACGTTAGCTTTCCATCTTTCCCTAGGCCCGTCAAGGTACGGTCGGGCCGGTCGCTTCATTCAGACCATCGACCTAGCATAGACGACATATCACCGAACCTCTTGCCTACCGCATTCTGGAGCACTGCACGGCTGAGATGACATCCGCACTTAGACGCTCCCGTCAGAGCTGTCTCCATTATTCACACCGACCCCGGGAAAATGCGGGATGGTTGACAGCCCCTTGCGGCGAATCCGTGCAATGAGGTTGTGACAGCGTTCGATGTCTTCTCGATTACCCCACTGGTCTCTGCCCAGCACGAAGAAAGCAGTTCTTAGCGGGAACAGAGCAGAGGCTGGCCCATACAGTTTCATGTCATCCTGTAGGAGATAATCAATGCTTCGGGAGACCTTGACCGCCAGTTCGGTTATTCCAGCGATGTGTTCCGCCTCGCGAACCAGGTGCTCCTCGGCCTTTTCGACACAACGGAGATTACACAAAAGAGAGTCGACGGTGACCAGCTCTTCGAGGCTGATTGCCTCGAAGGTCCAAATGTAGATGTGCATGGTTCCCGTCAACATATCGGGGAACGTTAGACATACGTCCGGGTCATCCAGGCAATTCAGGCCTTGCTTCTTCCCGTAGTCGCCTGGACAAGTTGTCGCATACATTCCATACGTTTCCTTCAACTTTGATAGACGTTCGATTATTTGTACTAGGTCTTCTCTCAATTTCTGAGCTCTGGGTATGACTGAATGACTGGGAGGAATGGTGTGCAAGAGATCGGCCTCTTCAAGGAGGGAAGGAAGTATCGCCGCATCGCTGATGAGCTTTTGCATGTCCGAAGGCGGCTGATGGCAGAACGGAACTGTTTTCCATTCCTCTTGGGCGAGAAACGTGTATTTTCGCGTTTGTAAGGCCTGCATAAGCTACGGGGCGTGTCAGCTACGAATGGATAACCTCTAAGCCATGCTGAAGCTCACAATGATAGGTCTGCAGCCTGCGAAAATGGCACGAAAAGGATCCAAGCTGAACAGCTCTGGAGGATACGACCTAACCAATGCGCTAAACCCTGCAAGGTGTGCATAAGGACCGACACTTGACGTCGGAAGCATCAACTGAAGAACAATGATATCAGCAGGGTCAAAGGATAGGATAATCCGGATACGCACCTCTGCCATAAATAGGCATGCAATAGCAGCCGCAGTCTCGATGTTAAAGGAGATTTTAGGGTCAGCCAATGTGCTCTTCAGTTGTTGAATCGCCGAGTTATAGGCTTCGAACGTTTTGAAGTTTGAATATCGACCATCGGGGCTTCTGTCAAGGATGGCGGCGCCAAAAGCTCGAACAGCTGATGAAATGAGAGAACCGGGCCGCGCTACATCTACGAGCCTTGGAAGTATATCTACCCAGGCGCCGCATACTTGGATCTCGCTGGGATCCAGATAGAAGCAGCCCCGTTTGTCCTCTGGCATAAAGTAGTAGAGTATGGCGGTGGTGAATTGTTTGGGCGTCGTCGAGTCAATCGGCCTTGGAATTGAATATTGACGGGCTGCACGGCTAAGCAACCGAGTAA
This sequence comes from Macrophomina pseudophaseolina, assembly GCA_022204955.1. Classification (NCBI taxonomy): domain Eukaryota; kingdom Fungi; phylum Ascomycota; class Dothideomycetes; order Botryosphaeriales; family Botryosphaeriaceae; genus Macrophomina; species Macrophomina pseudophaseolina. The sequence continues at coordinate 53,587 of JAJJID010000247.1, forward strand.
GGCTGGTGTCGAAGATCGTTTCGCCTGTAGTTGTGCTGGGCTGGGCTGCCGACGAGCTGGGTAAACATGTTTTGGACACAATCTTTCTGGGGTTCCTGTTCCGCGGCGACGCCCCGTGAAGGACGACGGCTAGGTCAAGGTGGTATCCTCCGCATGATCGTCCGCTGAATTGACACTGAGAACAGGATGGGCGTTTTCCGTCGCACTGCGCCGGGCATCAGAAAGACGTGCACACCCAAATGCGGCGATGGACGGGGAGGCATACGCCTAGCTTGTGAGCCCGGCAAGTGTGGCAAACCGTTCTCTGCTTCGTTCTCATGGTTTCTTCGCGAATCCGAGCCGTTTCTGTATCGATTGATGCTTGGGGTCGATCTCTATTGGTTCTCGATGCGGCGCCTCGGCATGCCGAAAACTGTGGCGATGGGTTTGGTTGGGAAAGATGTGGTGGTTGAGGTCCGGATGAAGTAGGAAAGTCCGCCAAGGCTAAGAGGCAAAGCGGCCTTGGCGGAGTAAACCGCCTGATGTGGTTTAGCAGATTACATATTAGGGAAGGTCATGTACGGTCTACCACTCAACGCACTTTACTCACCTAAACCTAACACATGTGCTCTAATCCACCATACTTTCTTAATCTACCCTACATGGGTCCTGCCTAATTTGCAGAAGTCTTCCTGCCCCCTCGCCGCCTTTCTCGCCTTATTGAAATTCTACCGCATCTTCGTAGAGACAAGAAATAGATAATATTCCGCAATTGAACCTTATTTGAACGTGATGCGTACACGCTCAAGATAGGGTGAAAAAAAAAAATAGCCTAAGACGCGTCGAGTACGAGAGCTTCTTCTATTTCTTTCCTACTCTTACTTTTCGCTACTAGTAAATATAATGCTAGACCGTCTTCTTTCCTACTTTACTGTCTATATAAAAGAAATGTAACCTCCTAATTAAATAAAACTTCTTCTGTCTCTCCGAGTATCGCTTTCTCGTTTACAAGACTTATAAGTATACCGTCTATCTTAACTTGGTCTAGACGTACCTATAGGGCACTATATAATAGTACTTGTTAAACCTTATGAGGGTTCACACAGCGGAATGGGTAGGAATAGTTCACGGTGAGTCGCTCAATTTCTTCTGCCTACTAGACTCTCGCTCAGATATATATGTGGCTCACGTGCCGCGCTAGCCCTGGTGCGGTGGCGCTTGGACTCATGCCTTTCCAGGCATGAGTCTCCCTACGCTACTATCCACCGAACACCGGACGGAGCTCCAACTCTCAACAGCTTTCAATATTAAAAGCAGTCCTTCCTCTCGGTTGGCCAAATTATGGATTTGACCACCTTTTTCCAGATTTGATCCTAACCTATTTAGCGACTTTTGTAACCATAATCAGTTATTATAATTCCTATCGCCGTTCGTCCTAAGCGTGCTGTAACACCTAGATGTAGCTAATATTATAGTAAATATAAGAACGCCCAAATCTAAAGAAAAGCAGCCGGCCAAGGGAAAACGAAAGGGCGAAGTTTTTCACCTCCAAAGAAAATTAGGCCATTTCGCCACCTTCTCCTCGTTAAGAGAGGGGTTGGATATAGGGTCCATCCATGCTCTAGAACCTCTACATCCATCGACACATTTTTTGGCAGATCTTTCCAACTTCTGTTGCCGCCCTGAAAGGAGGTGAAGATATTAGCTTCTTCAGCATCTCCCTCAGCATCACAGATAAAAATTCCTCGGTAATGCACAACTTCAGCAGCGGGGTCAACAATACATCCAAAGCGAAGTGGCTTTTCTTCATTAATTGCCGCCACAATCTCGTTCGCCATAATATCCTGATACACCTTTGAAGGGGTCTTCTCTACCCCACACTTTCCGTCGACATCTAGGTAGTTATGAACGTCATTGGCAAGTTGTTCGTAACGACCTCCAAGGCGTCCAGATCGAAGCTCTATTTCAAGCTGCCGTAGCCTTCGTCTTTGTGACCAATCCAGTCCATTTCGTGAGCTAGTTTCGAAAACGCGAGTGTTGATAGGTACGCGTTTTGGCTTTGAGAGCTTCCACAAGAGTCCATTCACCTTGATGCCCCGTTCGGTGAACTCCGGATTCGCAAAACGGCAGCTCTTAATGAATGTGAGCGAGTTGAATTCTTTTGGAGGATTGAACCATTGAAAGGACTGTTTCTTCAGGAAGTCAAAAACAGAGTCTTGGAGCTCGTGCCTTTGGTTCTGGTCATTCGTCAGGATTTCTCCATTCAGGAGGTAGAGGGCCAGCATGACCAAGCTTGGGCTCCATCCGCGCTTGATTGCTTGCGGGTCGACCGTGACGGGGTACTCGCAGCAGTTAGACGCTATCGCGCACCTGTCTGAGAGCTCTGTAATTCTTCGATTTGCTATGTCGGCAAAGATGTAGGGTGACATTGAGACTCTTGACGTCCTGAAACCGTCGTCATCTGTGAAGCAAAGAAGGTGGGTATACTTAGGGGCTGTCTGAAGTACGATTTGGCAAGCATTCCAATCACTGCTTCCGCGTTTGAAGGATGCTCGACATTCCAAGCATAATTTTGAAAGAGCCATCCGAAAGTTGGCCGAGTTCACGCAGAGTTCATTTGGTAGGTCACCAAGGCGGTCTCCGTCTGGCCCACGGTTAATGTCGGCTTTCAATTCGTTGAGCTCGGGGCTGTGAGGTATCAGTAGGGTCAGCTTGTCAGAAGATAGATGATCCTCGTGATATGTCCAGGCCCTTTCCCACCAGGGATCGGAAATGAGCCTCTCGATGAGCTTGAACGCTCTGTATTGCAGAACCTTCTCCACACACGAAATGCCTCTACCTAGCATCAAGGTGAGAAGCTTTAGGTCGTCATCATTGTTGATGGGAATTGAGAGCATTGCGAGAGGAAATCCGCTCTGACGGTAGACTTGATGCATTGCCAGAATGGCAGTCTGCTTCCTCGACTCGTTTTGTTGATCGACACAAAGTTGGTCAATCCAGAAGAGACTACACCTCTTGTAGCGACAGAAGCTGATCGCTCGATCCATAATCTGGTCTCGAACCGGACAGACTTTCGAACAGTCACTACCGACAGTCGTGCACTGGTAACCGCCTATTGCTCCGTCTTCCCACTCTGATGGGGCCCATCTGTACGATATTGCAGCATAGCGACGGTCTTGGAAAGCGTTGATGTATTTCCTCTCTAGCATCGTCGCCGAGGAGCTCTTCCGGGCTCTTTTAGGTTCTGGCTCGAGTGGCTGCCGACGCGAGGCAGGTATGCGGACGCAGGGAAGGTTCTGGACGTATTCCGTCCACGCTGGCTCGCCTTCCTCATGTTGCTTGTAGCCTTGTAGCTCAATCAACGCAGATGAAAGTGATCCTCCGTGTTGCTTTCGAATAGTTTCCAAAGAGTCGTCTTTAGTATCTCCATTTTTGGTATTCGGCATTGTTTGGCCTATACACTATGAGTATATCGCATTGTCCAGAAGCGGGAACGATCTACCGGCAGTTTTGTGAAGAAGAGAGTTTGGGGGGATCTAGTGCGGTAGACCGATTCGCGGATTGTAGAAAATTAAACGTAGACGATAAGACACGTTGGGCCAGGTTGTTAAGCGCACAGACGAAGTTAGTGTTACGGCGCAGCCTTCACAGGGTCAGGAAGGTAGGGAAGAAGACAAGCGGGGCGTAGGCGCAACCCGCAGACGATGCCCCAGCTCGAAAAGGGGACTTCAAGCGCACAGGAACGGGGCTGGGATCACGGTCGGCAGCCGACAGTTTTGCCTGTACAGCCCCTGGCAGACCCTCAACGACCCTTTCGGAGGTTGAGAGCTCGAAGCATGGCCTGCTCGCGAATAACGAGCCCCGTTCTGCCGCTTCCAACTGGAGGACGCGCTCGCAAGACCCGTTGCAGGCGTGCGCTCAACAGGGGTAGCAAGATGGCTGCTACGGGAGATGGGACGGAGATGACGACGATGGTTGTGGGTAGATCCGTGTTGGCAATGTGGAGAAGCCGGGGCTGATGTGGAGAAGTGGAGAGCCAGGCCGCTTAGTCAGCCGTATCCGTGCCGAGGACCCACGCCCTCATCCCCGGGCTCGTTCACCGATCCCTGCTGTCTCTAAGATGACCATAACAGTGCCAGTGCCAAATCTGGTCCGGCCAGCCACGAAGCCTGCACTCCGCTATCGTAGAGAACCTCTTTGAGCCTTGGGTAATGTCACTTTCTCAATTACGCGCCCCTTGAAGCTATGAATAATGCACTCTGCGCCGGCGCACATAAAAACAGCCATGTATCCACAACGGGGGGACGATTTTCAAGTATTTATCTCACCCTCATCCCGGCCCTCTGGAGGCGTAATTGCGCGTGTAGGCCTTATGCGCGAAAAGGCTATCCACATGACCATAGCAAGGAAAGATAAAAGTACGATCGCATACTGAAACACGCCAATACCGAGGCCTTGCACAACCGCACCAATGCCAAAGGGTAATAAAGCACCACCAACCTGACCAACGGACGCAACCAAGGAGACAGCCGTGATATGGTCCTCTCTCGGAAGAAGACGAGTCAAGAGAACGATGCCCGAAGGAAACAAAGGGCCCATGAAAAAGCCAAGAAAAGTGAGTGATACGAGAGACGCTGCCTGGCTTTTGAACACGATGTACAGAGCCTCGATTGATATCCCACAGAGGAGATATATGAAAGTTGCCCGACGGACGCCTAGCCTGTCTGTCACTGTGCCCAGTGCAACCCTCCCAACGGCCATGCCGGTCCAGAACCCGGAGGAGGCTAAGCTTGCCGCTGAGAGCGTTGCGTGCCGTGCTCTGGTCATGAACGACACGACCCATCCCGAGATTGCTGTTTCCGTACCGACGTACGCCAGGAAGTAAGCGGCGGACGCCCAGGTTGCAAGATGCGTCAGGACGGCCCTGACGCCAGATCTATTCGGCACCCTTCCGGTGCTGTTGGCGAGGCGATACCTCGACGCATCTTCGTGCTTGAATGCCCACAGCAGCACCACGAGCTCAATTGCCGCAAACACTGCCTGTGCGAACTATCAGCTGCGCTGCTCAAATAGTAAGAGCAAAAAACAGTGCCAAAAGCCTTCGCCGCCCTCTAGAAGCACCGCCATCGAAGGCAAACAGCGATCCGCAAAGCGCGTTCGCAGGAGAAACCTCCCTTCTCCATGCTCGCACACAACAGAACGGCGAAGGCTCTCAAAAAAAAAAAAAAAAAAAACCCCTACCCACCGACGATGGCGGCAAAAGGCAAGACCACGCACTCACCAAGACGAGATACCAGTCGCTCCACCGCCCATCCGCAGCCGCCACCACCGCGCC